>PVHX01021739.1:0-29094 GCA_004024805.1 Geosciurus inauris
AGTACCATGCCATTTTTGTTACGATAGCTTTGTAGTATAATCTGAGGTCAGGTATTGTGATGCCTCCTGCTTCACTCTTCTTGCTAAGGATTGCTTTGGCTATTCTGGGTCTCTTATTCTTCCAAATGAATTTCATGATTGCCTTTTCTATTTCTATAAGGAATGATGTTGGGATTTTAATTGGGATTGCATTGAATCTGTATATCGCTTTGGATAATATGGCCCTTTTGACAATATTGATTCTGCCTATCCAGGAGCATGGGAGATTATTCCATCTTCTAAGGTCTTCTTCAATTTCTTTCTTCAGTGTCTTGTAGTTTGCATTGTAGAGGTCTTTCACCTCTTTTGTTAAATGGATTCCCAAGTATTTTATTTTTTTTGAGGCTATTGCGAATGGGATAGTTTTCCTAATTTCTCTTTCAGAGGGTTTATCACTGATGTATAGAAATGCAATTGATTTGTGGGTGTTGATTTTATATCCTGCTACTTTGCTGAATTCATTTATTAGTTCTAAAAATTTTCTAGTAGAATTTTTGGGATCCTCTAAGTATAGAATCATGTCATCCACAAATAATGATAGTTTAAGTTCTTCTTTTCTGATTCATATCCCTTTAATTTCTTTCATCTGTCTAATTGCTCTGGCTAGTGTTTCAAGGACTATGTTGAATAGCAGTGGTGAGAGAGGGCATCCCTGTCTAGTTCCCGTTTTCAGAGGGAATGAAGGAATCTTGATTTTGGATTTGGCAATTTCTAGAACTGTGTCTGTTACTTAAGTCATCCAGTCTATAGTAATGTGTTGTAGCATCCTGAACTAAAACAACATTTTATTGGTAGGGCAAATATGTGCATCCATACCACATCATCTCAGTAAGACCTAAGAATGTTTCTAAAATCAAGAAGAAAAATATTCTTTCACATTTTGAAAATACATATCACAAATGGAGGTGGATTTACCATGAAGCTAGTGAAGCTTAAGCTTTAGGACTTTCACTTACATGGACTCCTTCTGAGAAAGGACACTACCAGTGTGTTCACAATTTTTTTTCAATTGGAAGAGAAAAACACATGACTACTTTAAGTTAGTAAAACTGATGTGACTTTGCATTCTTTTTTTCTGTCACATTCCATTTCATGTCTGGTAGTGTTAAAGTGATTGCTGGCATTTCTGGAGTTGGGCTACAGAATAATTGAATAGGGGATACGTGTAGATTGAGTTTTAGTGGTATTTATTTTTGTAGTTGCCAGTCATTTCTGTGCCTAGTTTAACTTCTTGAATGTGCCCAATGTTTTCCTTGTGCACTTATAATTGTGAGAAAGTATAGAGCCCAAAGCCATACAGTTTTATGAATTTATTCTATGGTGTTCAGTCCAAGTTGTGGATTGTGGAAGAAAAATGAAATTATGAAACATGTAAAGTCAGAAGTCAGTATAAGAAAAAGTTTTGAATTGTCAGATATTTAAAATTGCAACTTAAATGGTTAATTCTCTTCATTAACATGGAGTTTCTTTCAGAAAAGGTAACATAAAATTCATTATGTGCTACTACATTGAGGGCATTGACATAAACAGCAAGTATCATCTGTTCAAAAATTACTTAAGATTAGTACTGAAAGAAAACCTGAAGTAACTGAATTCTTAAATTTTATATGTGAAGGAAACTTGATTTTGGGCACATGACTGCATTCATTTCTTAGAGTTGCTGTAGCAAATTACTACAAACTGAGTGGCTTAAAATAACAAATTTAGTTTTTCACACAGTTTTGGCGGCCAAAATTCTAAAATCAAGATGTTATTGGCAGAGTCAGTACCTTCTGAAGATTTTGAGGGAGAACTCATTCCATGTTTCTCTTCTGTCTTCAGGTGAGCCTGGCAATCCTTAGCTTTCCTGGCTTATATACACATCACTCAGATCTCTACCTCCATCTTTGATGTGTCTTTCTTTCGTTTTTCTCTTTTCTTTTAGGCCTAACCTAAATCCAAAATAAACTTATCTCAATGTTCTTAACCTCATTACATCTGCAAAGACTCCATTTCCAAATAAAATTACATTCTCAGGAACCAGGAGTTAAAACATGGACATATCTTTTGGGGTAACACAATTCAATCCACTACAGTGGCCTCACCTTATTTATAACATTTGCAAAACTGAAACACTCCTTTCTATGATGTCAATTGTTAGAGATGTTTTGGTTAACCATGAGAGGAAAGATCAAATTACTTTTCTATTCTTTCTATTAAAAATTGTATTTGTAAATATAAGAGGTATGTGAAGAACATGAAGTCAAAATTGCACAAAAATATTATAACTATATTAAATAGTTAAATAATGAAATTCTTAGGATATTTTTTGGGATTTGTGAAATTAGCAGTAACTCTCACCCTTTCAAATTTGTAAACCATCACTTTTGTCATAAATAAACATGTACTTCCATGTCTAATTCTGTATTTATAATTTCACATTATTTTTCTGAGAAAAGATACCCCAAATTATGTATGCTTCAAGTTCTCCCATATTGAGTTGTCTTCTGCATATTTGTACATAAAACATTTATAATATGAACATTCCAGAAGAGATCTGTTCCATAATCATCATCTTTTTTAAAATTTCTGTTTTCTTTCTCTGTCATGTCTCCTATGGTTTATTTACACAAGTGTACAAATATCTATAAAGCTTCTACTAGACACATTTTATTGAAATTATAAGATTAAGTTTTAGACAGATTCCTTTTAACTTACCTCTGAAAGAGCAAGAATGATTCTTTGCTGTTCTTACTGTCAGCCTGATAGGAGAAAAATTTGCTTCAAAAGTATTAGTGTGCATTATTATCTCATGGACAGTGAACTTGTTTTATGGTGGATTTCACTTGGCTTCTGGACTCTAATTATACGTAGAACTTTATTAGATCATCTGGACATTTAATTCAATACCATGTTCTTTGTGTCAAGTACCTACATTGGCGGGGCATAGCAGCAGGACTGAAGAAAGATGACTTAGATTCTGAGATTGTTTTCTTATGCAGAGATGGACCCAGGTTCAGAATGCGTTGGATGAAGCTCTTGTGTTTCAATTGTTGCTGAAGGATGTATTTCCAAAGTGGGACTAGTTTCAGACAATCTGAAGTTGTCATTGATCATTAGAAAATGTTGTAGCCATATATTTAAAAGAAATTCCATCAGTTAGAGAAATGCTGAGAGAATGTACTATCTTGTTTCTTCAGATACTCCACACCTACCTGTGACAGGTGATACTGAAATAATTCATTCTGTCAATATTTGTCAAGAGAACAAATGTTCACTAAGTAATCTTATTTAAAGTGAAAGGAGCAGCCTTTTTTAAGGGTGTGCTAGAGTACTGTCCAACACAATTTTGAGAAAGTTTCACATTTTCACTGGAAACTTTAAAATTGCTTGAAGATGTATAATAGTACTTCATTTCTCATTTTGTGGTATCTTTGAATTGCTGCAATATGTAATAATTATCAGGAACATCATCATTAGCATTTTAAGAACCCTAATTTTCGTGAGAAAATGCAGAGATTTACTCAATTATGGGGAATTTTTTCTTTTCTTGACTTTAAAATCTATGCTTTTGTAAAAAACATATAAAGAATCAAATGTCTTTCTTTTTTTTTTGTAATTATATCTTTTTATTTATTTATTTTTTCTCAAAAATTGCATTTTAATACATGTTATCAAACATAACAGAAAAAAAATTTTTCAGAAGCTGTACACACTATTCACTGAAAACATTTGTTGAGGCAAATAGAAAAAATATTGTTACAATCATAATTTTTCTAACTTTGCACAAAATTATAAGCAGATTGCATTCTTCATATTAAACATCTTTATATGCACTTTCAATGAACAGTATATATATATATATTTTTTTTTTTTTTATCAACCATCTTTACTATACCCATTCCCCTTTTCTGCTCCCCGCCTCCCCCATGTCGCATCCAGTGTTTCTCTATTTCTCTTATGTTTCCCATTCCCACCTCCCTTATTCATCAGCATCCACTAATCAGAGAGACCATTCGGCATTTGGTTTTTTGGGATTGGCTTACTTCACATAGCATAATGCTTTCCAGTTCCATCCAGCGGAACTTCCTACACACCAGGGGGCGCAGGTGAATCAACTGTCTTTCTTTAGTCATGCTACCTGCATGCTTCAATAGATGCATGTAATTTAAAAAATGGAATAGGATCAAAAGTTTTAGAAGATGTTATATAAATCATATGAGATGAGGTTTCCATTCACAACTAAGGTCCAGGACTCCCAGAGAGTCCTCAGTAGTAAAATTCCACTGCACATGAAATGATGCATGAAGATAATTTGAAAGGAAGAATTAAATTAATGAATAAATTATTTCCCAATTGGACAAATTATCTGAGGGGCCAGAACACATTCAAGCATAGTTTTCTCTATAATTTGCAATCATGATGATTAACAAAAATTAGTTTAACATAGTGTATTGCTAACTCTACACAAACCTTTCACATTGGTTCTTACCTGCTGATGGTCCTCAAAAGTACATACTTAATCCTTCCTTGGTCACTCACTTAGGTTAAAACTGAATTGCGTTGCATTGGTGCTCTTCACATATAACATCACGAAAAGCATTCTAATGATTTCCTCAGTAGCTTCCATTTCAGATTCACAATTTAGACTCAAAATGTAAACCTTTGATAAGGATATTACTCAGCAGATTACGAAAGAAGTAATATTTTTTCCTGTAAGGAAATAATGAAAACTTCAAAATGTCCCCTTAGGGATTTTAAAAGGAAAGAACACTTCATAGACACTATAAGATAAATTATTACTAGTAATTTTTGTAGTTTATATGAAATTTACATGACTTTCCTCAACCATGAGAATATTGGAGAATTTTCAAAGTGGATCTGTTCATATCATGTTAGGTTTCTTTAAGAGCAATATCTAATATTATTTTTACAGTCCGATGTTAGTATGGAGTCTAAAATAACAAATTATTTTTAGAGATTTAATTTGTATTTATAATTATTATTTTTCTGTTCTTTAATTTAGAAAATTATTAGTTTGTTAGTTTACTAAGCACAGGAGAAGACATAATATATAAGAATAATCATTCAAAAATAAATTGCTTGCTGGGCAAAGTGCACATGCTTGTAATCCCAGCAACTTGGGAGGCTAAGGCAGGAAGATCACAAGTTCAAAGCCAGCCTCAGCAACTCAATGAGGACCTAAGAAACTTAGCAAGACCCTGTCTCAAAATAAACAATAAAAAGGGCTGTGGATGTAGCTCAGTGGTTAAGTGTCCCTGGGCTCAATCCCTGGTATGAAAAAAAAAATTGCTTGTTTTCTTCTTCATCAAGCCATAGACTTTTTCAGTTAGAATTGGACTGGGAAAGTATCTAATCCATGTATTTAAAGGACTACTAATCTGGTTAATCCTGCTAGTTCAAAAGCCCAATTCTTTGTAGTATTATCTTGATAATTGATGGATTGATATATCACACTAATTAGTTACATACATACAATATGGTTGCTCATCAAGTTTGTTATATTGAGGCTGCTTAAGATTTAGTGTAGAGAATTATCTATATGATAAAATTACCACTTTTACAATAAGTTGGTTGCCAGATATGTATCAGTCAATGAAGGCCAAAATAATGCTGGGTAACAAACCATCACAAACACAAAGACTTTAAATAAAGCACTTATCTTCACCAACCCGTGCACTGGCATTAGATCAGCTGATTTAGGTTGATCTCAGCTGGGATTGGCTTCGAATTTCAGGCTGAGTTGAAGCCTGCTCTGTGCTGCTACCCTCCTTGGTACAGTGGGCTCCTACACATGTTCTTTCTATGGCAGTGACAAAAGCTAGGTCCTACTGCAAAAGCATATTTCAAGTGTTTGTTTTTATCATGTCTCTTAATATCCCATCAACCAAGAAGGTCATATGGCAAGTCATGTATCACATAGAAATCACTGAAATAAGAAAGTTCACTCTATTCACAGTGCAAGGGGGAAGAAAATGTTTGTTGAACAATCATCTAACAGATCACAATTTGTGATTTCATTTTTGAAATTTGTGTTTTGAAATTCACTAATATGTAGACTCTGTTTGTGGAGGTATGGTTTAAAACAACCTCACATATCTCAGTGTAAGGCAATATCAAACCCTGTGACCATGATGAATATTCCAATGAGGCTCCTCTGCACATGAGATGCAGATTTATTTCAATGTAAAACAGCAAACTTTGCTCAGGTGGAGTGTGCAACACCCAAGACAAAAATGCTGGAATCAGTTGCTTCAATGAAGGCACAAATTGGAAGCATATAATACCCCTCTGCAGATTTGTGAGCCTTTGGATCCAAGGTAATACATACTCTTGAAAGAAAATTCACTTTCTTTCAAACTGCTCAATTTTAACTCCCATACTCTGTCTTCTTTAACTTCCTTCATCTGTGTCCATACTTGATAGTTCTGTGATTCATTTAGAGAAGTTGTTTTAGAAAATAATATGCTATTGATTTCTTAGCTGGATGTATAGGAGAAGAAATAAAGAGACTGGGAGGTGCATTTTGGGTGATTTAAATTTCCATTTTTCATCAAGGTAAGTAGTAGTGGAGGTTGTCATGGAGCCTGTTCCAATATCCCACAGGTGGAAGACACGCTCTAGATGGGTGAAAAAAGTAGGTGTTTAGTTTGGATGTCCCATTGGAACATTCTGAATGTTGAGGAAATGGAAAATTATAATCATTCATGGAACTCTGCCTTTTCTCAGTAAATTTGATGTGTCAGAAAGTCCTAAAACCCTCTCATCAGTTGACAACTTTGCTGCAAAATCTATTGCTTGAGTAATGTGAGAATAAAAATGATGTCCTCTTTCTGGTAGTGTAATAGGCAAGCGAATTACTTAATATACTTCATATTCCTCTTTCCTTCTCATACACATACACATACTGTATTAAATTTTCATTACCTAAGTGAAAGAATGGGCCTGACTTTAGCACAAATGAGAATTTTAGATTATAAATGTCAGTGTTTATTGTAAGGCATAATGCATGTAAAGCTTTTGCAAGGTTGTTAAGTATATCATGAGATAAATTCTGTAAATCATATTTTGCTTACTTCTTCATTGTAATCCAAAGTAAATGTTACATATGAAGAAAATAAAAAAGAGAATCATGTCTTATGTTGGACTATATTCTGTGAAAGCATATTGATTGTTTTTTAACTGTGTTCCCACATCGTATGCATGAAATGTATCATTTATGAGATGAATTTTTTAAAAGGAAGGTTAACTCTCTAAGTCAAAATGATGAGTTTGCTAAGGAGAGAAAATTCTTTTCCATGGATTTTGTAGAACCCAGACTGATCATAATTTTCAGCTTCAGTGATTGCTTTTGATGCTGTTTCAGAAGTCACATACTCTTGGTGAATTATTTTAAGGAATAAGATGTATATTTTAGTAACTTGACACCATCACTTCAACTTTTGAGTATTATTGCAATAATAACCTAACCTCATCCTAGCTCTTGTATCTCAAGAGTTGAAAATAGTCTTAGGATTTGTGTTAAACTTGCTGGGTATTTTAAATACCTCTATTCACAATTCCCAAAATATATTTAGGAGTGACATTATAATTATTCAAATTGAAGTGAAATCTAGTTTGAAAGTAATTTGGAATTAGAGTTTAAATTTCTGAATTTTAGTTCCACTGATACACTGGTACAGGTAATCAACTACTTGTTGTTTAACTATCAGAACTTCCTGTGCCTCACAGTCTTCATTTGTAAGTGGAGATAATTTCTAACTTTTCTTTTTAAATTGGCAATATGTTTTTACTATTGTAACATTTGGATTCATAATATTTCTGTGAGTATTTTTATGGGATACTATTCTATAATTTCATACATGTATATGATGTGTAATGATCAAATCAGGATAATAAGCACTTTCATCTCCTCAAGTAGTAATCATTTCTGTGTGCTAGGAACTCATACTCTTCTAGCTATTTTGAAGTATATGATAGAGGTATTGTAATCAATAGTTACCCTACTGTGCTGTAGAAAAACAGAACTAATTCCTCTTCTCTGTGTTTTACCATTTATCTTCCCTCTGGTCCTTCTCAGTCTCTAGTGACCATTAGTTTATTCTGTTATTTTCTGAGATTTTTTTTTATTTTCACAGATGAGCTTGTGGAAAGTTTTCTGTTTGGCTTATTTCACTTCAATAATGACCTCCATTTCATCTATGTTGCTGCAAATGACAGGATTTCCTTTATTTTTTAGTGCTGCATAGTATTTCCTTATGCATATATATCACATTTTCCATATCCATTTATCTGTGCATGGACACATTGGTCGACTTCAAATGTTGGCTATTGTGAATAGTGCTGCAATAAATATGGAGGTGCAGGCATGTTTTTGATATAATGCTTTCATTTCCTTTGGATATGTACCCAGTAGTAGGTACATATCATATGGCAGTATCATTTGGCAGTTCTATTTTTAGCTACTAAATTAATCTCCATATTGTTTATTATAATGGCTTTACTAATTTATATTCCCACCAACAGTATAATAAGACTAGTGGAGGATTGGAGTGAGAAGTAAATAACTCAGCAATTATGAGATTATCTTTGAAAGAACAAAACACTAGATGTGTGTTGAAAATATGTTTTCTTACTATGCTTTGAAGGATAGCATAAAACATTATCATAATGGTGACTCTTGGCTAAACCTGAGATAACAATGGAATTCTGACAGGTTTCAACTTATACTACTGAAGTTTTTTTTTTTTTTAATTTTTCATTTTGTGTCTTTTCTTGGGGGAAAATTGCATGAAATATATCCCATTAATAATATAATTTATATTTATTCTAAGATAATTAATTTTGTGTTTAATTTTTATAGCAAATATAATGCATAGAATGAAAAATAATACAAGTTAACAATGCAGGTAAACCTATTTTTTATAGAAAATAAAAATTACCTATAAATACACAACCCATTTTGAAGGGTGATCTTCTATTTTATGAATACATTTATATGTGCATGTACACAAAATATACTTTTTTACAAGAAATGTTTTGTGAGTTGCTTTTAAAGAATTTACTATCTACCTTGAACATTTTCCAAGCTACAAAATATTTTTCTTTTATATATTTTTATGGTTATTCATGTTATGTTATATGATTCCACCATACTTTATTTTACCTATTCCCTATTGTAAAATATTTAGTTTCAATTTTTATTATAATGATAAATAGTGCTGCAGTGAACTATTTACTGAGTTATTTACTGAGAACTTAGTATATTTCTATGCTTACTCAAGTCATCTTTTTTCATTTGTCAGTGAAATTTGTATTTTGCATAGGATTTGGATACTACTTATTGTTTTGCTTACTTTATTAAACATTATTATTAGTTTTTAGTTCTAAAAGTGTTATTCCAGAAACTCTGGTATTTTCCAGGTACCTAATCATGACAAAATGGTTCTGGAATTTATTGAATTAACCACCTATAAAAGTCACTTATCTGCTTTAAAATGTAATTTCTTCAGGAGCACAGTACCAATGTTTATGTTTTTGAAAGGGTCCTTTGATTCTGGTTGCAAAGTTATTTTTTTTTCTTAAAAATAACAATGTTTAGCTGAAATAAAACTGACATACAGAGAAGTGTGCACATCATGAGTAAAAAGCTTGATGTTACCATGAAGGAGGACTCAGTCATGTAACCCCCTTTCTGTTACAAAAATAAAACATTGACAGGCACATGCCTATAATCCCAGCAACTCAGAAGCCTGAGGCAGGAGGATCTCAAATTAAAGGCCAGCCTGAGCAACTTAGGTTGTAAACAACTTAGTGAGACCCTATTTCAAAATAGAAAGTAAAAAGGACTGGGGATGTGGTTCAGTGGTTAAGTGCCTCTGGGTTCAATCCTCAGTGCCCAACACACACACACACACACACACACACAAACAAACACAAACACACAAACATTGACAATATACCAGAGGTGTAATAGATGATCCTAGTTTTAAAATGTTAGTATTTTCACCTGATTCTCTTCAGGACTTCAAAATGTAGGTTACTGCATATCTGTATGATTTAGAAAGCAGCATTTTATAAGAAGATCTTTCAGTAGCAGTACTGTTTAGGCAGTTTAAATTAGAATATGAAGACTTATCAAGCACCAAAATGCCACTGCTATTGCTGCAATAAATAGCAATCAGTTTGCTTTGCCTTCTTTAGCCAGTTATTGTCTTCATACTGGCTTAATTCTCCAATACTTGAAATTCAAAAACAAAGTGGCTGCAGTATTGAAACAAAAAGTCAATGAGCCTGTACATGTGAGTGCATACATTTTCATTTTGAGTCTTAAAAAATTTTCTGAATTTTTGATTCAGATAATTTAATATGATTTAAAGTTTTAGGAATTTTATTGCATTACTTCATTTTACCCTCATTAGAATCCTGTGGTATAGCTAGATAAATACTAGAAAATGAAAAAAGAAATGAAGACCAGACTCAGAGAAACATTTGTTATGAAGTCAGTATTATTAGGTGCAGTGGTCTAAATAAGATTCCAGGTTCTTTGTATCTTAAGTGAGTATCATTTGTAGTATGGGATCTCTGTGACTCTTTGGAAGGTGCCATATTTCTGATATGCAGTGAAATTTTACTTTAAAACTTAATAGAGGGATATTGACATCTTAGCCTAAAAGGGTAAATCAGAGAACTTTAGGAATCTAAACTCTTCAGGATATTGTCTCCCACTGACAACTTGGAAATAGGTCAGGACTTGGGGAACTAGGTCACTATGTGTCAGGGCGAAGGAATAAGTACCTACTGAGGCAAATGTAGTTCAGACATTCCAAATAAATGTATTCTATTGTTTGGGGGGAAAACAAATGATGTCTTCATTATTGGTGTTATATATACAAATTTCATATGCTCCCAGGTCTGGGTGTACAATAAAATGTAATATTATTTTCTTTCTTAAATGCATGATTTCCTGAGAGCTTATATACCATTTCAGCATAATGGGGACCATCTGGTTTCTCTTCCTTTGCTGTTCTGCTTAAATAGTCTTCTCTGGGAGCTTAGAATCCTTTCATGGCAAGGTGTGGTTATCTGGGTGGGGAGTACAAAGTGCAGGTATGGAAGCGAGGAATTATGGGTGAAAAGAAAGCTTGATTATTTATAAAATTATTATCTTTTTTTTTTTTTTTATAAAATTATTATCTTATCACACAAACATGCAAGACCAAATATCTACTTGTGGGACCGTAGGAGAGATATTCTGGCATGCAAGTGTTTAAAAAGAAATGATATTCTTTTCCTTTTTTTTGGTATCGGGGATTGAACTCAGGGGCACTCGACCACTGAGCCACATCCCCAGCCCTACTTTATGTTTTATGTAGAGACAGGGTCTCACTGAGTTGCTTTGGGCCTTGCCCTTGCTGAGGCTGGCTTTGAACTCGTGATTCTCCTGTCTCAGCCTCCCAAAATGCTGGGATTACAGGCGTGCGCCACCATGCCTGGCAAGAAATGGTATTCTTTTCATTTTTTTTCTTTTCCTCAATTCCCACCTACTAAGAGGTGAATACTCAGGCTCATTTTCATTTATTAATGCACTGTGTGGGAATAGATATGCATTTGGAGAGGGATTAACAGAGACATTTGAAATGTTTCTAGAAAAATAATGGCTGAAGATTTAGCAGTCAGTCACGAAATCACAGATATGTCAAATTCATTTCAGGATTTAAAAATCCTTTAGACAACAGCATCTCTGTTTTTCTAACCAGTCTTTCTTGGGAATATTAAATTCTCTGCCTTAAATGATCCCAGGCAGAATATACGTAAAATTCCAGTTGCTCAGAAAATGTGGGAAATGATAAATATGCTGGACCCTTGTCTATATTGAACTATTCAAAGGCTATTTCTTGGGATGGCACATGGGCAGAGTTCAACATATCCGTTATCTGAGATCCTGTGCAACTGCATATAAAAATGTCAGTAGATGGTTAAACTGCAGATCGAATTTAGTAATTGTTTGAATTATAATTGTACAGAATTGGAAAATATCGAGGCATTTTGATGTATAAAATTGCCCCGATGTTCTCAGTAACTGCCATATAACTATATAACTGCTGTATGAAATAGCATTTTTCCCTTACATTAGAAGTTAGTGCTATCATTTTATGTCCTTGCAACTGTTGACTTTAAAATTTTCTTTCTAAAACCCCTAATAACTTACTTTGTAAAAAGGCTTACAAAAAGTAGAGGACAAAATCTTAAGTAAGGTTGTATTGACTTTCTTTAGGATGGCATTTTCATTGGGATTTATGGATGATTGTGGAGAAATCATTTTAGAGCTGAAAGAGAATTTACAGAGATCATCAAATACAAGTCCCTCATTTTATAAAAGCGTGCTCACGCTACACCATATTTCAATTAAATTACAATTTCAAAGTGTAATATATTACATACGAATAGTACCTATAGAGGATAGTGATAGCCTGCTGTTTTCTATTTTAAGAAACATTTGGTTTGCATTATAAAGGATATTTCAGAGGGAAAAAAGTCAATATTCCTTGTTCATTTATGTTAAAGGCAAATGTCATTTCTCATATGGATGTCTGAAAACTGTTCTTTATTGGACTTTTGGTGTTTGGATAACTCCTTGGATACTTGTCTCAAATGGTCCTCAGGTATTTATATTTGTAGCAGATGTAAAGGATCAAGGTTTAGGCAGTAAAGGTAACTTGGCTTTGTCCCAAGATAACTATGATTGCCTTAGGAATCTGATTAGAGCCTCATTTCCAATTATATTTGCAAGGTGAATTTTGATAAAACAACATTCAGAACACTTAAAAATTACAGAAGAAATAGTAAACTTCAATGCAACTACTTACCTGTAATTATAACAAGTCTAAAAGAAACATAACTTGGTGCCTTGACACATTTTGTCATTTGAACAGATCAATGAATTCTTTCCATAAGAGATGTGGAGGTACTTTACATAAACAGACAAATACATTTTTTAATTTTTGAAAGGTTTGACCTCTGGCTTGGAAAGGCTTTTGTGAACCTATAAGTGTTTTGTGATTAAGTGGCTATTTTATGTTATGGCTAATGATCTCTATTTTCTTTTTTTCGGTACTGGAGATTGAACTCAGGGGCACTCGACCCTGAGCCACATCCCAGCCCTATTTTGTGTTTTATGTAGAGACAGGGTCTCACTGAGTTGCTTAGCACCTCGCTGTTGCTGAGGCTGGCTTTGAACTCGTGATTCTCCTGTCTCAGCCTCCCTAAGTGCTGGGATTACAGGCTTGCGCCACTGCGCCCGGCTTGAGGCTTACTTCTTTTAGAATGTTTATTTTTTAGTTATAGGTGGATACAATACCTTTATTTATTTGTTTGTTTATTTATTTATTTTTATGTGGTACTGAGGATCAAACCCAGTGCCTCACACATGCTAGGTGAGCACGCTACCGCTGAGCCACAGCCCCAGCCCCTGATCTCTATTTTCTGGTTTTAAGCCACTTTATTCCATGAGTATACATTTATGCAGAAAATCTGCATTTACGTTCCTTTTTCTGTTTCCCTAGAATGACCCTCAAATAGTTATTTACTTATTCATTGATTCAATTGTTCAGTCACTTATTCAACAAGTATGTATTAAGTTCCATTTATGTCTCAAACCTTGTATCATTTACTGTTGGAATGTTAAAGAGAATGAGAATAAGTCTTTTTGTCAAGAACTTAGTCTTTGAGCAATGTTAAGGCTTGTGCAATCTGTGTGTGTGTGTGTGCATGTAGGATGTGCATGTGTGCTTTAGAGATAATGCTTTTGCAATTTTTGTTTTTGGTTAATGAAGTACTGTGTTAAAAAAGCTTCTTCAGGTATTTTAGAAGCTACTGTATTAGAAAGTTCCTGGACCAATGAACGTCCTTCATCTGAAATCCCCCTGTTTAGCTCTACATGTGAAATTAATGAGTTTCTCCTTTGCTCTCTTCATATATAGTGAACACAAATATGTGCAAGGTGCTACAGGATGGTTAAATATTTCTTGTTGTCCTGGAGCTAGACCTCAAACCTAATACATAACCAGAAAATATTGAATGAATTGACTTTGGGAAGCCCAGATAAGTAGCACCCCTCTATTAATTAGAGATCACTTTGAACACTATGATAAATACCCTAAACAATATTGACGTAGGCAAGATAGAAGATTATTTTTCTTGCGTGCAGTAATCTGGCATGAATAGTAAAGATCTATTTTTGCCATTTTATAGTGTCAAGGGACCTAGGTGTCTTTTATTTTATTCTGTTACCATCCTTAGGCTATTGCCTTTATCTATTTGTAACAATAAAGTTTGCTGTATTTCTGAAATCCAGCCAGCTGGGAGAAGGGAATGAAAAGTAGAGCTTGCTTGATCACTTTACGACAATAGTCTGGAAGTTCCACACGTCACTTCTACTCACATCTTGTTGGTTACAGTTTGTCCCGACGGCAGCAGGTAATTGAAAACATGCTGAGAAATGTAGGAATGAGTTGGACAGTCATCTTCCCTAGATAACTGGATTCAGTTAGTAGCTTCTGCTATAACTTCACAGGTTTGAATCAAATGTCTGTTTCCCTGAAATTTTATTATTTTGTATATTTGCTATAGAATCCAACAACTCCAGTTTAGGGTGTGTGAGATGAAGACACTAAATCATTTTCTGATAGTTTTTCTAGTTGAAGTGAATGGCTTCTGGTGTTCTCTGAATTATCAAAAAATTTTTGTGATTATCACAAGAATGAACATCATTTTAGAATTTTCACATGCCCTTGCTAAGAAAACACTTTCTGTGATGGATTGACCTTTAGTCCTCCAATTCAGTGGTAGCATCCAAATGGAATAGATCCTCTTGTTTTTTTGAACAAGTGTTTGTTGATTCATTGTCTAATAGGAACTGTGCCAGGTTACTAAGATCCATTTAAGGCAGATTTACACACTTTTGGTTCTTGCATTCATTTCTATTTGTTTTAGTCATCCTCATAACACTTGTAGTATTAAAAATATTAGCTTCATTTTACATAGGAGCAATCACAGAAGGATAGTATGGATTTCTAACAGAACTACATGCTTGGGCATCTGAACTAAATTGCATTCCTTTCTTCTTTTGTCATATTTCTTTTAATGTCAAAGAGTTGAGGGTTATTTCAGCACATGTGGATTTTGTCAGGTCCTGACATTACTGAACTGTTTGGGGGCTATTTTGTTGTCTTTTTATGTAACAGAGAACAGGATTGAGCCTCCTTTCCTCATTCCTCGGAGCTCTAATCCATTGTGACAAGTATTCTTAGTAGGTGGTGATAATTGAGGTGAATTAACTGGACCATAAATAAGGTTTGTTTGTAGATGATGAGTTTATTTTTCCAGATAAAATAAAGGCTGATCTTTAATGTGAGTTGATGGAGTTGGTTAGTTATTTCCCCACTTCTCATAATTTAATAGATGTCATTTTCTTAATGAGTACATGTGCCTGGATTTCTTGGAGGATAAACATGGATTGCAAATTAAATTTCTACTACTGCTCATATGTGAAGAACACATGAAATGTCTTTATTTAGTCTAATAGTCTTTCCCCTAAGTTTTCATTTAGTAATTACTTGGAAAAATGTTTTAGTTATACTCAGTTTATATTTTAGTCCAATCATATGATTGTTGATATACAATCTTTCTTAGATATAATTGCTGGGGTGCCTAGCCAATCTTTCTCCCTTCTTACTCTTCCTCCTAAAATGGCAACTAGTAATTTGAGGACTGATACATCTTTAGTGGGAAGGTTACTCCTTGACCTTCTGTGATCTTTTTCAATGGGTCTTGGCTGGACTTCCTATTGGTCTTCCAGGTTCCTCTTAGTTTCATATCTCTGAATCGCTTCCGTATCTTTTCTATATCCCACTAATCTAGTGGTATTGCTTTAGTGGGCCAGTGGGCCAGAGGCCCACACTGCAGTCCCATGTAGCCTGATTATAGAGCCCTGAAAATAAGAAAGGCTCAAGAGGACAAAAACCTCAAGATTTTCTTTGCCTCACAACTTGCACATCTGTGACATTAGAAGAACAAGGGACATTGAATTTCTTTTGCTATGGGCATTAAAGTCTTCCATAGTAAGGGCTGGCAGGAGGATGTCTCATTTACTCCTCAGGAGAATGCCATGAATCATGTTGTTGACCTGGGGAAAGAAGAGGCAAATATCTGGGAAATACTTTCTCAGTGTAGAGAACTCACTACACAGATAAGACCCCACATTTTGGAAGTGAGAAGACTGAGTGCTGGTGATATTGAGTGATTTACCAAAGATCACATGCTAATTAGTAATACAAGGATTGAAATAAGGTATACAACTGAGAAATATACAACTGAGATGGTATTATCTGGCAAAGAATAACTGTATACTTAGCTCCCTCCTTAAGTGGAAGTGGAACTGTACTTGAGCCATTCACTTAACAGTCTTTCTGTAGCACATTCCAATGACTATATGTTGATGATTCTGGCAAATATGGCACTGTTAGTGCAATCAAAAGAAATGTGGATTTAAAAATGTGCATACAGTTGGATCCACATAACACATTATTTGCAGTGGGACTACTGTGAGATCCCAGAGCCTGATCTCTTCATTCCACTGACACATGGATCCCAATCTTCCTCTGTGGGCATGAAGAGGAGTTATGGCTCTGCTACAATTGCAATTAAGTGAAAAACATCAAAACCTTTAAGCAATACGTTTTGCAAAAATGAAAAATATTTTAATGCTTGGGAAATAATTATTTCATATCACATAAATTTCGTATTATTTAAATTTCATATTACATAGGGTTAAGGATGTACCTATGTGTTTGCATATATACTTGGGTGTTTTCACCTCACAAACAATACCCATTTTTCCAGAGAAGAAATGTTTATTCAGATGTTTCCTTGTTTATTCCTGTGTCATACTGTTCCCAGGAATTCCACAGTCAACAGTGCTAGAGGCCACATTTTCTCCTTCAAAAAAGGAAATGTTTCCAGTCTCCCTGGTCAGACTTGCCTGGCTATTCACACATGGAAAAAATAACAGCATCTTCCAGCTGCTTGCTTGCCTGCAATGTTAACATCTCAATCACATTTAATAGATTGTTGTAGAGATCAGTTAGAGGATACCTTATGTATATATATTTACACAGCATAAACAACTTTTACAGTTTTTTAGTATGTTCCTAAAGCCAAATTGGAAAAACTCCTTAACAAACATAAAATGATTCATCTCATTTTTTAAAAAATCTAAATCATATTGGAATTCATCCATATTGTCAATGTTAGCTTGGCATTTTTTTCCTCTAAATATTCCTCAGAGTACTAATGTTTTCCTCAGAAGTTGATGCTATGTATATTACCAATTCTTGCCTTGGCTTCATGGCAAACTGCTGCTGCTCTCTGAGAATTATGAGTGAATTTTGAGGCTGGGGCCCTTTTGAGGCTTTACCAGATGTGTTGAGTTTAGCCTTTAGCGAAACTGTATTAGACCTTCATCAGCATATGTCTCCTTCTCACAGATAGCAGATGAGAGGTTGTAGAGCAGATTGAATTCTAGCCATTCTCACTAAAACAGCAAATAATGGATATTAAATACTTAATTAGGCAGGGAACATTCCAGATTGGAAGGGATTCGAGCACAGCTTTGACAGAGCAAGTATTTAGTTTGCATCTCTGAAGGCAAAAGCTATCAAACGATACTTCTGTGAATTATTCAGAAAAACTATTTTACTCTATAATATAACTTCCAAGCAAGTAGATATGCTAGAGATAATCAACACCCTCCTCTTCAGATAAAATTATGAATGAATTTTGCCAGGTTTCCTCTTTGTCAAAGTGGATGAACACAGTTTAGGTAAAGACATTGAATAAATCAATCAAAGGCATTGGTATCAATGGAAATGAAATTGCCTCAGAAGATGGAAAATAGTTTTCCACCAAATTTCGCTCTAGGTATCTGTGTCACTTGAGACAAGCCACATCTGTCCTGGCCTTAGTTTCTTCCTCTTTAAATGAAATGACTTAGCTCTAATAGATTTTAAGATTCTGATGACATCACATACATTTCTGCAGACTTCACATTCTTCTCTTGTTGTGCTCTGTCTGCTGGTACAGATGGGCCTAGAGCAATATCAGTGGTTACCTAGGCATAGAGCTCCATGACATGTTCTAAACACCAGTTGGAAGCAAAACTCGTAGGAGATACAATAGATAAACACTGAACTCAGCAGCTTTTCAAGCTGTTTCATAAATTTAATCATTTTATGTATAATTCAAAATATTTCTCCCATCATTTGTGGTGTAACTTCTCCACAGACCCTTTTTCAAAGGGAAGTGTGGTTCCATTTCTGATTACTTCCTAGTTCATGATCATGTGATGTTTTCATCATCGTATTGTTAGTAACTTATTGTCAGTCCCCACAAACAGAGCTACTGGCATCAGAGTCCATATGGTACTTTAGCTTCTTCCTGGATTTTAATTCAGCAGGGTTGAACACTCACTGCACTTGGCTCACTTTTTTGTTGCAAAGCATACACAGTATCCTCCCTTCTGGTCTGTTCTATCTCTTTGTAAATGGATTTATACCTTTGTATTTTTGCTTTTGAGTTTATTGTTATAACTTGTTTTATATATAACTAACTCCTTAAAGATAGATTCTTCTGAATTTTTTTAATACTATGAACTTAACGTTTTTTCTGGGATTTTGAATATTGTTGTTCTTTGTAAGTATTTAACAGACAAATGGGAGATGAAAATCATTAGTGATTTGAAAAATGTTTGTGATAAAAGTATTTTTTAAGAAAAATTGTAGATATAATGTCATAAGGAAGCCAGGATACCTTCAAAAAGACACACAAAGTACAGGATGTCTAGAAAATCTGGAAACACATGTTTATACACAATGTCATCAAGGACTTCTTCAATCTGTAGAAAAATAATACAGTATTGTGTTTCCAGTTTTAATGGGTACCCTGTACATGATATTCTATGTTTTAAGGTATTGACAAACTTGTTCATATAATATTTATCTTTAATTGATCAATAGGATCTGCCTATAGGAGGAAAAACAATGGTGCTTATGTTGAATAGAAATTGATTTCTCTTATACATAAAGCCAATCTATAGATGAGCATTCAGGGATGGCAAAAGCATTTCCACAGTGTCTTTAGGGGTCTCCCCCACCATGAGAGTACATGGCTTCAGTCCTCCATATTACTTTATGATAAAAAAAAATTAGCTGTAGAACATAGGAATAAAGGCATAAAACCAAGAAGAGAGTCATTTAGTTGAACTGTCTACCTAAAAATTCCACACACCACTTCTGCCTGCCTCTTATTTAGTAGTTCTTGTGTGAGGCAAGAGAGACTTGGAAATACAGACTGTGACTCCTGTTGGCAATGTGTCCAACTAAGGATGGATTTCTTTCACTAAGGAGGGATGGGAATGAAACAAGATATCAACAAGAAATCACTACACAGATAAGACCCCACATTTTGGAAGTGAGAAGACTGAGTGCTGGTGATATTGAGTGATTTACCAAAGATCACATGCTAATTATTAATACAAGGATTGAAATAAGGTATACAACTGAGAAATATACAAATGAGATGGTATTATCTGGCAAAGAATAACTGTATACTTAGCTCCCTCCTTAAAGTTGGCATTTTCCTTGATTGATCATTCTTAAATTGTGGCGCCTTGTCTAGTATCCTGAGAACTTGTTAGAACATCAAACTCTCAGGCCTGGTTCTAGAACTACTGAATCAGAAATTCTGGGGGTAGGCCCAGCAATCTGTGTTTCAACAAGCCCTTCAGGTAATTCCCAGGGACACTCAAGTTTGAGAATGGCAGTCCTTGATGGTTTTATTATGTGGCCTGAGCTCTTCAACTTAACCACTCAGCCTATCAGCAGAGTTCATTTAGAATTGTTTTCTTATGCAGTATAGCTCAGGAAATACCTATCCCTCCCAAAAAATCCTTCGATTGATTTACAATAAAAAATAGACCTATTAGATCAGAAATATGTGGCATTGCAACCAACACATTATTCCTCCTGCAGGAAATTTTATGCGTACCAAATTATTAGCATAAAACTTGGATGGAATTTTCTAGTTCTAAGCTTTTGAAATATAAGTCTTTGGGATTGCTCAAATGAGGAATTTAAAGTCATATAATGTCAAAGAAATTAGGAGGACAATGTTTGTATTGTCCACATCAGTATTGTCCAATAGAAATGTAATAAGCTCAGAATTTAAATTTTTCTAGTAGACACTTTAAAAAAATAAAAATAGACAAAATAAATCTTAACAATGTATTTTATTTAACTCATCTAAAATATTTCAGAAGGTTATAAGAAAACTAATGAGATATTTTGCATCATATTTTTAAAAATAGGTCTGAAATTTTTTATGTTATACTTAAAGCCATGTCAATTCAAATCTGATGTTTTGGGTGCTTAATACCTGTACATGGCGATTGACTACTATGTTACGGATTTTGGCCAGAATGATCTTTAAATTCTCTTCCAGTTTTACTATGAAATCAATTGGTGAGTTGCATCAACATTATTTTTATTAAAGAGAATAAAGTTAATTAGAATGGAATAATATAGAATAAAAAACATAAAAAATACATTTACTTAGGAGTGTATGTATACAGATGAGTGTTTTAAGTCATGATATAAAATATATTTTGTTTTTTATACTGTGAATCACATTTGAAAAGCTCAAAAGTATCTTCTCTATATTAATCCAATTTATTTCCTGCACAGGTAATTTCATAATGTAGACATGCCATGTTCTATCTATTTCCCCACTGACAGACATTTCAATTGTTCTTCCTTTTTCTCTTGTACAGAAAATGCTGGAAAGAACATGACTTATATATTTGTCCCAGTGATTTTTTGGGAGCAATACTTAAAAATGTAATTTTCATATCAAATGTTAGAGTATGTGGGTTTTCAGTTGCATTTTAATATCAAAATATTGTTCAAAGTGACTGTATTCATACCTTCAATAGGAGTTTAAAAGAATACATATTTTCAACTGTCCTCACCAGTACTTCATAATTTCTAAGTTTTTAATTTTGCAAATTAAATATTTTAGTTTCCATTTCTTCCATTAAAAGTTGATTAGACTAACTTATTTTACTCTTACTTTAAGCATTTTTTAGCACTATATATGAACATAGAGCTATAAGGAGTGTTACACATTCTTGTGTATAATAGGGAATTGACCACTTCTTTCCCCTATTTTTCCCTCTCTAAAAGTCATAACCACTTTCATCTCTTTTGTTCTGTTAATTTGTATATTAGATCTTTGATATTAGATATTTTCATATATCCAAGTATGTTTGAATGAATCTTTTACAACAGAAATTTCTCTCTTCTTGCTACCCTGAGTCTCATGTCACATTCACATCCTATGTGTTTTTCCATCTTCACAATATCTTAATTTTATATAGATCAATATTTAGTGCTTGCAATTTTTATTACTGTGTGAGCACTATTTAAGGCTGAGTCATGTAATACTATAAATACATTTTCCCAGTGCACTTTATTTTGCTTACTGATTTTAAATTTACATACTTACTAATTCAGCCTAATCTCTCCAAAGATTGTCTATATAGCAAGACTTTTGGATGCATCAGGAATTTTATTAAATCATATTCTGAGAAATATTTTTTTTTCTTTTTCATGTTGATTGGATGTCACCATGTCTCGTGATTATTTCTTGTCCTGAGGGATTTCTTGTGCTTTGTTACTCAGTTGTAACTTCCTTTTCCTGGTCTCTTCCTTTCTAACTTATTCTTTAATTTTCATTGAGTGCCTTCTTTAGAAATGATGAATGGAAGGAAACATTTTAGAGAACATGCAGGATTGAAGACATTTTTACTTACATTGATACTTGACTGGTAATGTTGTTGGGTATAGATTTTTCTGGTGGCAAAGTATTTTTGTTCAATAATTGGAAGTCATTACTTTATTATCTCCAATCTTCCATTGTTGCTGTTGAGAATTTCAAAGCCCCTTTATCCCTGATTGTGATGTTTTGGAAATTTCTTCTGCTTTGGTTTTTGTCTTTTCCTATTTTAGAACTCTTATTGATTGGATTTTTACCTACTGTACTCATTTCCAGTTTTCTTCGTTTTTCTCCTGTATTCCATCTTTCTACTTTCCTTTCACTTTCTTAAAGAGTTCTCATTTTTATTTCCAAACTTTATTTTGAGTTTTCATTTCTCTTATCACCTTTTAATATCCAACAGATCTTTGTACTCTAGATTCTTTTTTTCATGGTCAAAATAGCTCTCTCAAGAAGCATTCATGCATGTACATACAATACCCATCCCCTCACACTCACACCCCTGTTGTTTTTCTTTACCTCATAGTCTCTTGACTACTTCCTTGTTGGATCTTTCATGTTAAATAATTTTCTCAGAAATGTATGTTTTTTGATTTTGTACACATATTTGAGAATGTGCCAGTGAGATAGGCCTTTGTAAACTGAGCTCACTGAAGGGCAGGGACTTGTCAGCTTGGCCGCCTTCTGGTTCTTTTGTGGTGGAACCCCAGTGGCAACATCTTAAGGTGTTTCCTCTTGAGCTGCTCAGATTCGGAAGAAAAGAAGGTTCCTATCTTCTACACAGAGTATCTGAAGGCCTCTTTTCCAGCACTCTGGGAGCTGAGTGAGGGAAGACCGTAGGAGTCAATAAGGCTTATAAACATGTTTATGTAATGCTACTGTTTTTAGAATGATATTCACCTAAACTGTACAGTGTCTTCCAGCACAGTGACCCTCTATTTTTATCTTCCACAGAGACTAAATCTCCTGTTTCCTCTCAGGATATGGATCCAGCTGTGGTTTGTCTGCTGGATGAAGAGAAAAAATGTGGGGATCAAATGACCTCTTAATTTATTTCTTTAACAGTCAACCCTTCACTTCCACTTTCAGAAGTACTACCATCAATTCCTGAGCACATGGGGGACTCTTTAGTATAGGTGGGCCTAATTTCAACTTTCCTAATTGAGCTGCTAAAGATGTGTTACATAAATCGTTCTATTTTCTATTTTTATTTTCCACTAGGGAGTATATGTTCATCAACATGGCATCACATATACTATCACAATTTATGCAGTATGTTGTAAATATTTTATGCAAATCATCATTTGCCTTGCAATTTTATAGTATGTTTTATCATTTAGGAATTTAAATTTTTATGTAGGAAAAATTGTGTTTTTTAAAAATCTGTTTACATTATATTTTATTTAGATTAAAACCCAAACCAAACCTTTGTTTAACAATATTTCCAACTTAAGAGAATAGTATAGGCTGAATGTTTGAGTCCCTCCAAAATTCATTTGTTAAAATGTCAACCCCAAATGTGATAGTATTAGGAGTTATGGCCTCTGGGAGGCAATTGGGTCCTCAGGGCTTTGTTCCCTGTTGAATGGGATCAGTGCCCTCAAAAGAGAAGCAGAGAGTACCTCTTCTCTTCTGCCTTGTAAGACACAACAAGAAGGTGCTTTCTGCAAATTAGTTAGCAGGCCCTAGGCAGACACCAAATCTGTTGATAGTTTGATCTCTGGCTTCCAGCCTCCAGAACTGTGAGAAATAAATTTATGTTGTTTATGTGTAACCTAGTCCATGATATTTTGTTATAGCAGCCTGAATGCACTTGACATAAGGTACTATATTTGCCTTCTCATTTCTTCTGGTGAATTTCCAGATGGTCTCTAATACAGTTGATTTTATTTTTGTTTATAAGACAAATATTTGAATAACCTTCACCTAGATAACATTATCCCAATACCATTTACAGAATAATCTATATTTCCTAATGATATATAATGCTACTTGTCATATACCAAGTTTTCACAGATAATGAGTTTTCTTTTCATATAATATCTTTATTCTGGTTTGTTCATCTGCTCATTTACTCATCTATTCAGATTATGTTAGTATTTAACTTTATTAAGAGCTTTCAGAGTATCAGGACGAACATGTACTTTATCTTCTTTACTAGGTTAACAAATGATTACATTAACATTGTAATGTAAACTATACATTTTTATTATTTCACAATATTATATATTTTTATATGTTATGCTTATTTTTGCTTAATTTGATTATATATAATTTATTTTGAGTTTTTGCTTCTGTGTTCAGATAGGGCATTGGCTTGTAAATTTCCTTTATGGAATTATTCTTATTTAGATAGTATTTCTGTCCTGCTTAGACATAATGACATCTTTTCCAATATTATAAAACAGTTAAGATTCTTTGGAGTAATTTTACTGAAATTTGTTGTGTTGCCCAAAATGTTATCTAGGTTTTTTTTTTTTGGCTGTGAGTACATATTGAATGCCTCTTCACTGTGTTTTAGATTATTTGTCTAGTCAACCTTCCTACTTCTACTTGAGCCAGTTTTTATAATTGTTTTTTTTCAGTAAATTTGTTTCTCTGTTATCAAAATTATTTGTGTAACCTTGTATGTTGCATTTTAATTTAAAAAGTCTCAATGCCTGTCATTTACCTGTTTTTATAAACTAATGATATTTAAGACTTCTGTATATTTTCTTGATCATATCTGGCAAAATTATTATGTGTTTATTGATTTTTTTTTCCTTTTCTTTTTTTGTGGTGCTGGATTGGATCCAGGTATCATGCATGCTAAGCAAGCACTCTACCACTGAGCAACATGCCCAACCCTAGTTTATTGATTTTGTTTTTAAACATCAGACCTTTGATTTTATTTTCCAACTCATTTATTTTTTGTCATTTCAACTTTATTAATTCCTATGTAGAATTCAGAATTAACTCTTCTTAATTCAACTTTTTCCTTTTTCCAAATTCTTAACTGGAAAGCTTAGTTCATTTATTTAGACCAAAAATACAAACATTTAAGACTACACATTTTCCTGCCAGAACTGTGTTGGCTGAAATCTTGTATTTTGTTATTTTAGTGATCACCATTTCTAAATAATATAGGGTAGAGTTTTGTTTTATTTCCTTTGACCTAAAAGTTATTTGGAAATGAGTTGTTAAGTTTAAAATATTAATATTTTGTTGATATATGTAGAGTGCATTTTTAAAAAATAAACTTTCTTTTTTAATTTTAGATGAGTTTTAGACATGCAGAAAAATTGCAAAGACAGTACAAAGAATGTCAGTATATCCCACATCCAGTTTCCCATGTTGTTACTTCCTTTTGTTAGTATGGTACATTTGTCACAATTAATGAAACAATAATAATATGTTGTTATCAACTAAAGTTCATACCTTATTCAGATTTTCTTAGCTTTTACTAAATGTTCTTTTCTTTTGTTCCATGATCCTATCCAAATACCATATTATCTTTATTGGCCAGCGTCCTTAGGCTTGCCTTCTAGACTGTGATAGTTTCTCAGACTTTGTTGTTTATGACCTTGGCAAATTTAAAGAGTCCTGGTCAAGGATTTTGTAGAATTTTCCTGATGTTTAGATTTGTCTGATTTGTTTTCATGACCATAGTGGGCATATAGATTTGTGGTTGAAGGACCACAGAAGTAAAGCACCACTCTTGTCATGTTTAATTAAGAGTGCATGCGATCAGCCTGACTTATTGACATTTTAAGCTTGACTGAATAGGGTAGTAGATTTTTTTTCTTTCCTTTTCTCTCCTTTCCTCTTCTTTCCTTTTGTTTTGTGTGTGTTCTGGGATTTTTTCACTAGAAAGTCACTTTCTCACTTTTCTACTTTCCATGCAGTACTCACTCAAAGGATAAATAAATTTCCATGATTTCATGCTCATGGATTATAATCCTGTACTGCATTGCTCATTGCGTTGCCCTCTCTGTTCCAACTTTGGCAATTAGATCTTTTAGTTGATTCCTACATACTTTCTTTTTGTTTTAAACACTGCTTATTTTGAACCTTGGAACTACAAGATGTTCTAGGATTATTTTCAGCCCTTTCTGTAAGGATTTGGTGGCCTTTAATTTTTTTTTTTTCTTTTCCAAATGTAAACTTCCAGTTATATTGCTTCATCTTCAATGAACTAGGCCTTGGTATTATTTAGTTTTTGCAGTTTTATTCAGATTTTCTTGGTGGTCCAAGAAGGTTTTATCTTTATATGTTTGAAAAAGTACATTTTATATTTATATTTTTATTTTAGAAATCACAAAATTATTAATGGTGACATAAAGGAAAAGAAACACCATATTTATGAACAAGAATTAAAATTATTCTAAAAGATTGAAATGATACGCCAACACTTTCAGTCATCTGATAGATATGTAAAACAGTAGAAATAAAAATAACCTATGAATTATAGAACTAAATAAAATAAATTTTCTTTTATATCTAACATAAATTTTATTTTATTTTAAAATGAAATATACTCATTGTACCTTGTAGTAGGGTACAGTGTTATAGTTCAATGCATGCATACAGAATACACTGATCAAATCAGGGTAATTAGTATGTTCTTCTGTTTGCCATTTCTTTATGTTTATAGCCTTTGAGATCATCTCTTCTAGATCTTTATAAAATATATAACAGGTTGTTGTGAACTAAAGTCACCTCACTGTGCTGTGAACACCATAAATTATTCCTTCTAACTGTGAAAAAATATTTATTCTATGTCATGTAATGGTTGAATGCACAAAAGTTTTTGAATATTTTCTATTATTACCTATTACTAGTCCTACTTACTCTATTTCTTCCAAAATAATTCTATTAAAATATAGCCAAATTATTATGTATTTTTAAATTTTTCCAGCTATTGAGTTTTCGTTTATATAGACACAAAGATGTTAGATATATTAACAGTTCATAGTCAATTTTCTCAGTAGATTTTTGCCTTTATGTATATGAAATAAATTTCCTTATTTCTTTTTAAAATTTATTTGACTTTGAATATGAAGGTTTTTTTTTTTCCTACTGTGGAGGATTAAACCCAGGGCCTCTCACTTGCTAATTACATCAGCATCCCTGTGTATTTAATATTAACATTGTTTTACTTGTGCTCTTTATTATTAGAATTTATTTTCTGTGTCTGTCATTATATTCCTGGTCATTTTTTTCAAATGTGTCTCTTGTAAATAGTATATGAGAAGATCTTTACCCCAAACATTCTGAGAATTTCAATGGTTAAATGGCATTAAATGAGTCATTTATTGTGAAAACTATTATATTTGAACTTGTTCCTTAGCATTTCTTTTTTTTTATATTTACTTTTTTTTTTCATTTTTATTTACTCACTTTAGATTCCCAAATGCTGGAAAATCCTCTCTGCTAAGTCAGATTTCTCATGCAAAACCTGCAATTGCAGATTATGCATGTAAATATAAATTGTGTATTTTTAATGGGCAGAAGTAAACTTTTTTATTTAAGAAATTTATTTATTTTATTTTTTAAAAAATTTTATTTATTTTTCTTCATATTTTATTTATTCTATTTAGGCTTACATGTTAACAGAGTGCAATTTGATTCATTGTACTTAGAGGATAACATATCAATTCTCTAGTTGTAAGTTGTATAGAATCACAACATATATGCAGTCATACATAAACTTAGGGCTATGATGACCATCATATTCCACCACCTTACTGTCCCCATGTCCCATCCCCCCTTAAGCCCCTGTGAACAGAGTTCCACCATTGTTCCCATGACCTTCCCCACATTATGGATCAGCATCCACTTATCAACGAATACATTCAGCATTTGGTTTTCTGAGATTGGCTTACTTCACTTAGCATGATATTCTCCAACTCCATCCATTTACCTGCAAATGCCATAATTTATTCTCTCTTATTGCTGAGTAATATTCCACTGTGTATATATACCACAGTTTTCTTTATCCAATCATCTATCGAAGGGCATCTAGGTTGGTTCCACAGTTTAGCTATTGTGA
The DNA here is from genome assembly GCA_004024805.1 of Geosciurus inauris. Taxonomy (NCBI): domain Eukaryota; kingdom Metazoa; phylum Chordata; class Mammalia; order Rodentia; family Sciuridae; genus Geosciurus; species Geosciurus inauris. The sequence goes on from PVHX01021739.1 coordinate 27,959, forward strand.
ATTGAGCTGCTATAAACATTGAAGTGACTGCGTCACTGTAGTATGCTGTTTTTAAGTCTTCTGGTTATAGACCAAGGAGTGGAATAGCAGGCTCAAATGGTGGTTCCATTCCAAGTTTTCTAAGGAATCTCCATACTGCTTTCCAGATTGGTTGTACCAATTTGCAGTTCCACCAGAAATGTATGAGCATGCCTTTTTCCCTACAACCTCGCCAACACTTATTGTTGTTTGTATTCTTGAAAATTGCCATTCTGACTGGCATGAGATGAAATCTTAGGGTAGTTTTGATTTGCATTTCTCTGATGGCTAGAGATGTTGAACATTTTTTCATATGTCTGTTGATGGATTGTATATCTTCTTCTGTGAAGTTTGTGTTCAGCTCTTTGGCCCATTTATTGATTGGGTTGTTAGTTTTTTTGGTGTTAAGCTTTTTGAGCTCTTTATATATTCTGGAGATTATTGCTCATTTGGATGTGTGTGTAGCAAAGATTTGTTCCCAGAATGTCGGCTCTCTGTTCACTTCATTGATTATTTCTTTTGCTGAGAAGAAGCTTTTTCATTTGAATCCATCCCATTTGTTGATTCTTGATTTTACTTCTTGTGCTATAGGAGTCTTGTTAAGGAAGTATGGTCCTAATCCAACATGATGAAGATTTGGGCCTATTTTTTCTTCTACTAGGCATTGGGTCTCTGGTCTGATTCCCAGGTTGATCCACTTTGAGTTGAATTTTGTGCATGGTGAGAGATAGGGGTTTAGTTTCAATTTGCTGCATATGGATTTCCAGTTTTCCCAGCACCATTTGTTGAAGAGGATGTCTTTTCTCCAGTGTACATGTTTGGCTCCTTTATCTAGTATGAGGTAACTGTACGTAAGTGGGTTTGTCTCTGTGTCTTCTATTCTATAACAAACATTGGTCTACATGTCTATTTTGGTGCCAGTACCATGCCATTTTTGTTACGATAGCTTTGTAGTATAATCTGAGGTCAGGTATTGTGATGCCTCCTGCTTCACTCTTCTTGCTAAGGATTGCTTTGGCTATTCTGGGTCTCTTATTCTTCCAAATGAATTTCATGATTGCCTTTTCTATTTCTATAAGGAATGATGTTGGGATTTTAATTGGGATTGCATTGAATCT
>PVHX01021740.1:0-29091 GCA_004024805.1 Geosciurus inauris
GGATCCCCCACCACAACTGCACTCCACCAGTCGGCGCCGAAGTCACTCCTCCTGCCTACCGCTGTCTCCTGGTGGCCCTGCGCTCACACACGCAAGCGAGACTCTTGCGTGGGGCGGTGAGCTGCAGAGAGCTTCCCAAGAAGCTGGTTGGAAAATGGTACCCCGCTACTTCCAGACTCAGTCTCGGAGAGCCAGAGCCCTGGGCTGAGGCCCAGGCTGCAACTGTGTTTCTCCGGCCGGCACCGAAGCCACGCCTCCCGGCTACCGCTGCCTCCCAATGGCCCTGCGTTCACACACGCCAGCGAGACTCTTCCATGGGGCGGCAAGGCGCAGAGAGCTGCCAAAAAACTGGTTGGAAGATGGCACCCCGCTACTTCCAGTCTCAGTCTCGGAGAGCCGGAGCCCTGGGCCAAGGCCCGGGCTGCAGCCGCGTTTCTCTGGCTGGTGCCAAAGCCACACCTCCCGGCTACCGCTGCCTCCCGGTGATCCTGTACTCACACATACACGAGCGAAATTCCTGCGTGGGATGTTGAGCTGCGGAATGATGCCAGGAAGCTGGCTGGAAAACGGCGCCTCTACCACTTCTAGCCTTGCTCCCTGAGAGCCTAGCGCAGAGTGGACTATCTAGGCCTCCATCTTGGAACCGCCCCTCTTTTATTCTTTTGATGGTTAGCTTTCTTTGTTAGGTCTGACCCATTGGCTTTACTCTAAATCCTAGAATATGGTCTTTCAGGGGCTCAAATACATGCCTAATGTTTACTGGGCCCACCTCATTGGACAGTTTGAACATTCATCTACCTATTCCCAGCATAATCCCAAATCTCAATTCTTTAACCAGTGGTGGCTGGCATCTTCTTGGTTTTGTAAAATCTTTCTTTGTTTTGTGATTTAAGAGTCAGTAACTTGAGAGAAAATTATAAATGAATTTTCATCCTCTGTCTTCATGGCTCCTTTCTTTACTTCTGAAATTTTATCCCCCTGTGTGAATCCTCAAACCAATTAAATTGCTACCTTTTATTGGAGCATGATTGTCCTGTTTTTAAGTTGCTCTCCAACACACATACACACACACACACAATTCATTTTGTATTCACCCTTTGTTGACCAGTGGGTTAACCCAAAGCCAGCTACTTTGTCATGAATAGCACAGGTACTCTGGTCTAAAAGTTTTAACATATCAGTGTGCCCTCTCCCCCAGAATAGATTTGAAGTTATAAAGTAGTAGTCTTTACTATCTTGATCAAATTGTCTCAGTGGATGTGGATTTCTGGTATTAGAATAATTCTCAGGTGAATTCTTAGTGCTTTGGGGATTATTATAGATAGATACGACCACAAGGAAAGTGTTCAGGTGAGACATACATGAAATACCCTCTTGATAATCATATATCTAGAGTTCTTAGAGAGTATATGGTGAAAGAATGGATAACTAAATTAACTGGGAAGAAAGTAGGGAATTGGTAATTATGTGGAAAATACATCTCAAATAAAGACCATAAAATCAGTTAACATTTACAGAGTACCAAGGTATTAGGTTCTATACTAGACATGGTGGTAGAATTGGTAAGAATATTTATTTTGGGGTATTTGATCCCAAGACATTTATAATATACTTGAGAAGAAAAGATTATTTGGAAAATCATAAATAAAAATTCAAACACTATACAGCAGTTAGAATAGCAGTAAGATTTCTGAAAGAGGTTTAAAGTAGAAGTCAGCATGTATGAAGATGAGCGTAAACTCATATTCAATTGAAATAAACTGAAATGAATAAAACCAATAAGCAGATATTTAATTCTAGTTAAGAGCAGGATAAAAATTCAAAATTTCTACAGCTTCTAAAAACTAAGTGGAGCCAACTAGCAATTTATACATTCAGTGACAGTACCGAAAGTACTAGTTTGCATGCTCTAAATAAAAACACCATGGTTCTAATATGTGTTTTGTATTTTTTTGCTTTTTATTTCTAAATTCTAGGGCTGCTTGGATGCTGGTTATGATATGCTGCTTGGATGCTTGTTAAATATGGTTGTGGACTTGGTGAGGCACAGAATGTTTTAGAGCATGAGGGTCTCAGCATTTTATTAGAACAGGATTAAAGCTTAATTCCATTTATACATGGAAACCCCAGAGTATACTGAGTCACAATTTCAAATTATTCTCATCACAATAAAATATTTCTGACATAAAGCTGAGTTTACAAACCTCTGTTTTACCCTAGGAATTAAATTATTACTCTTTAATTTGCACAGTGGTATTTGAAAACTGAGCACTAAACACTTGCCTTCAAAAGATATTTTATTCAACTTCAACTGTGTTTGACTTCATAAGATATTTATTAATAAAAAATATAGATTTTTCCTCCAAATACTAAATTAAATTGATAATAATAAAGACAAGAAAGAGTTGGAATATTTTCTTGATCATTGTGAATCTCATATGTGATTCATGAGAGAAATAATGTCCTTTTTTGATTCTTTAGTAAATAATGCAGAATTTCTGGTTAGACAATATAAGTGCCTATGATACCAAAATCCTTCCTCCTTAAAGTAAGTAGAGATGATGATCACAATAAAACAAAAATTCATTTGAATTCATAACACAGCTTGCGGGAAAGAAATGAAAATCTCTAGATACAAGAAAGAAATAGTGAACTAGAAACTAGAGTAATAAATACGAACTTATGTTGTGGCTGCCCAAGGGGCTGTTATTGTTCTGAATCACGGAATGGCTTGTTTTATAAAGCTCATGCAAAGAGCATCAATAGGCCATGGGCTCATGTAAACAAAGTAGGAGATAAAGCAAATTCTTGCATAAAACTAGGTCTCAAAGGGCTAAAATATCTGCAAAAGGCAGATTAGAAAAAAGTCTGTGGATAAACACAGGAATTGAAAAGGAAGCTTACACATCCTACCTGGATGTTAGATAGACAAGAAATATCCCATGAAAGTCTGAAGAGCTGGTTTATAAATATCCTGCTTGTTTAGGTCTTGAAATTCCAATACCTTAGAATTCTAGAACTTTTAAATCAATCAGTTCATCAAAAGTGGTTGATGACCAGTAATGCCACTATGAATTCTGTCAGAAACATTACTTTCCACAATTTGGATCAGTCATCCTTTTTTACAGGAAAAAAAAAGCCTCATTGTGTATATGAACTTTATGAAATACAAAAAGAAAACACACCAAGAACCAAGGTATAGCAAAAATTAAGGGGAATGCACAAGCAGCATTTGAGTGAATAAAGAACTCAAAAACTTACAAATGACCCAATCAATTAATGGGCTAAGAAACTGAACAGACACTTTACAGAAGAAACACTATTGATCAACAATATGAAAAAATGTTCAACATCTCTAGCAATTAGGGAAATGCAAATCAAAACTAAGATTTCATCTCACTACAGTCAGAGTGGCAGTTATCAAGAATATAAGCAACAATGTTTTTGAGGATGTGGGGAAAAAGCTATACTCATACATTGCTGGTGGGACTGCAAATTGGTACAAACATTATGGAAAGCAGTATGGAGATTCTTCAGAAATCTTGGAATTAAACCACCATTTGACCCAGCTATGCCACTCCTTGGTACATATCCAAAGGACTTAAAATAAGCATACCACAGGGATGCAGCCATATCAATGTTTATAGCAGCTGAACTCACAATAGCTAAACTATTGTACCAACCTAGGTGACCTTCAACAGATGAATGAATAAAGAAAATGTGGTATATATACACAATAGGATATTACTCAGCCTTAAAGAAGAATGAAATTATGGCATTTGCCAGTAAGTGGATGGAGCTGGAGAATATCATTCTAAGTGAAATAAACCAATCCCCCAAAATCAAAGGCCGAATGTTTTCTCTGATATATGGATGCTAATTCACAATAGGTGGGTGGGGGGCTAAGTAAGAATAGAATTACTTTAGATAGATTGAGGGGAGAGAAAGGAAGGTAGAGGGTATGGAAATAGGAAGGATAGAATGAATCAAACAGCATTACCCTATGTAAATATATAGGGCCAGTGTTATTCTATATCTTGTACAACCAGAAGAATAAGAAATTATACTCCATTTATGTATGATGTGTCAAAGTACATTCTGTCTTATGTAATTAATTAGAACAAATTCTTTAAAAAAGTAAAAAAAAGATCTAAAAAAAACTTGAAATCATAATGTAATTATTGAGGTAAAGAAAACTAAAATTCATAAAGGTGAAAAGAGAACAAAAATATTTAAATAGGGACCAAATAGAATATCTAGAAATAGAAATACAATGATAAGAAGATAGATTTGAGAAAAATAAGCAGAAGGCAACAAAAATGATAGATTAAGAAACTTGGGAGATATAATAAAGAGACCCAACATGAACTGTAAGGAATTCCAGATGGAATTCTATTTTTAGAACCATGGTAAGCCAGTGTTCAAAATATAGTTTGAGCATATGATAGAAATAGTGAAGTAAATGAAATATTAAATTGAGAAACATGAACATGCAGGATAAATAAAAATAATTCCACATATAGATACATTATAATAAAATTCCTAAAATCCATGGCAAGTGTTCAAAAGGAAATGCAAGAGAAAGAACTCCTGTAAATAGCAAGCAGACATTGAAAAGTGCTGAAGAGTTGCTTTTTGTTTCTGATGATAAAGACATAACAAGATATTAACCTTCTGATTTAAAAAAACAAAATGAAAGAGAAAACTAATTCTACATGTTTGAAAAATGTTAGAAATGTCTGAAAAACTACTGTTCTTAGATACCAAGCTACAGTGTTTCCCAAAGACGGACATAGGAAGGTAGAAACTAAATAGAATGTGGCAGTCTTTTGCAGCTGAAAAATTAAAGATCAGAATAAGAGAGACCACTGCTGAAGAAATTAGTAGATCAGAGTTCCAGAAAAGGGGACAAGTATGCAGAAAATATGCCCTAGATATTTTTAGTAGCAGCTCCTGTAGTCTTTACTGAGGACTATGCACACATGCGTGGAGTAAAACTACAAACTAGAATAAAGAATGATCAAGGAATTGAAAGAACAATCCCAGAGTTCACAGTGGATTGGGGGATGAGTTCAAATCAGCCAAAGTAGAAAACTCTCAATAGTCAGCAGTCATTCAGTGGAGACCCAGCTGCACCATGCCTCAGTGGTGGGCTAGCACACACCAGTGTACAAGAATAATCTGAGTGTAGGGCACTATAGATCTCCTGTAGGAATCTTTAAAAGCTGACTCAAAGGGATCAAATTGATCTGTAATAGCTTAATTCCCTGTTCAAAGAAACTCTTTAAAGTCAGACAATAAAATCCAGACCCTCAATAAAGTAATCATCACAATGTTCAATGTACTTTCAAATTACCAGATATACCAAGAATCAATAAAACAAAATTCATAGCTAGGAGAAAAATCAGAATGGAAACATGTAGAAATGCCACAGATGATGGAATATGCATAAAAGTATATTATAGTAGCTATCATAAGTGTGTGTGTGTTAATAATGGAAAATATGAATAAAAGTAGAGGAATGTTAGCCATTAAAAATAAAAGAACCAAATGGAACTTCTAGAAATGAAAAATACAACATCTAAAGTGAAATTTTTGGTGCATTGACTTACAGCAAATTAGACACAGTATTTGAAGATATATCAGTAACATATCCAAATAAAGCAGATAGTCTGAAAAAGAGGAATCATTGCCCTATAGTTTAATATCAAGTATTCTAACATTAATATAGATTCAGGAGGAGAGGTGAGAAGGCATAGAATAAACATTTGTATAAACTTTGCTTGAAAATTTTGAAATTTGATGAAAATTACAGACACTGATCCAAGAGCCTCAACAAACCATAAGAGAAAAATTAGGAAAACTATACCAGGGTACACAAACAATAATAAAGAGACAATCTTACTGGTAACTACCTTGCTCCTTATCCCCTGCTCACAAAAGAAAAAAATATTATGTACAAAGAAATAACATTTTTAAAGTGATGAAAGAAATGCTTTCAATATACACACCTCTAAAAGAAAAAAGATGATTCAGCAAAATCTTCTTTCAGACAAACAAATCTGCAATAATTCAATTTAGGCCTAAAACAATTAGAATATAAACTTCCACAAGAATGCCCAGAAAGCAAGAACTATACATTTCTGATTCATTATCACTTAATTTGTTGCTCCAAAAACAGGATGAATTCACCTTTTATACATTATAATGTTAAATTAGTAGAGGAAATAAAAACTATTCAATAAATGGTTTGGGAATAACAAACAGCATTTTGAAAAATGTAAATTTAAGTTGTGATTTCATACAATCACAAATTTGAGCTAGAGTAGAAACTTGAGCAAGAGGATGACACCATTAATGTGCTCTAACACATTGTAGGAAAATATATTACTTTGTTGTGGAGATGACCTTTTGGAACAGGATGTTGAAGCCAGAAAACACAAAGAATAAAGGATGTCTGTGTAGAGTAGAGATAGACACATACACAACTCCTCTGGTTTTCCTTCCCACTTTCAGAGCTATTATTAGCTGGAGATCAAAGAAATAGTTTTATTACTGGTGGAATTGACTGGAGAACATGACTTTGTTTCTTGACCAATTGTTCTCCACAGTGCTGTACTCTGGTCTGGACAGTCTCTACCTCTGTTGGGGACACTAGGGCAGGAGTGGTAGTTTTCCCCAACAGATAAAACTCATAAATTTGATTACATAGAACAGGATAAACAATTGCACACTGGGAAAAATACCTTCAATGCATATAACTAGAGAGGCACCTTCCAAATTCCCATAACACATGGGTTCTAATTGAGTTTGTATTATATTTCTTGGCTGTGGAAATAGAATATGTTCAGATGTAACTGAACTTTTCTGGAGGTTCCATGTTTGATGGACCTCCTGAGGAAGAGAAGAGATTACACTTTCTTCTCAGCTTCTTGTCCAGCTCATCACTCCACGTGTTTTCCTCAGATCACCAGTAGATGCTTTGATTTCTTCAAGGTGAAGAGGGAAACAGACACACAGATATCTGTTACTGATTCTATATTCTTTTTATTTAGTATGGATAACTATTCAAAAGTTGACAAGAATGCATTCAAAAATTCTGTCATCTCTAGTTGGTGACATAATGTTCTATTCTTAATTTTTTCCCTAGCTTCCTTTAAGTCTATCAACAGAAGTCAAGTAGATCCCACTGACTCTGAATCTCATCTCTTAGATCGAATATCCAATTATCCTCTATTGTCATGGGTCATTCCCTTTATATGTTAAGCCCTAAATTAATAAAATTAACTCCCACACTATTGTTTTTATAAATCTCAGTGAATTTTATATAAAAGTGCATTATTCTTCTAAAATATAATGGCCTCCTTAGTACTTTGAACCTCTTCACTCTATCTTGTTTTCTGTTCTACTTCAGTCACTCTCTCCTAGGGTCACACCCTATAATCTTCTCATTGCTAACGACTGTAACCTTCCACTTATCTCACATAGAGTTCTCTAACCATTATCTCCTATCCTCCAGGTCATCTGCTCTAGAGTCCTTAATCCTGATTCCTCAACCAGATCAGTACCTCTGTTATGGTTTAGATTTTAGGTGTACCCCTAAAGCTCAAGTGTGAAGCAATGCATGTGAATTTAGAGGTAAAATGGTTGGGTTATGATAGCCTTAACCAATCAGTACATTAATCCCCCAATAGGGATTAGCTGAGTGGTAACTGAAAGCAAGTAGATGTGGTAGGTAGGGTGGGGGTGTGACTTTGGAGTTTACACTTGTATCGGGTAAGTGGACTGTCTGTCTGTCTGTCTCTCTCTCTCTCTCTGTCTTTCTTTCTCTGCTTTGAGCTGTGATGTCCTGAGCTTCTTTCCACCACACTCTTCCGCCATGATGTTCTGCCTTACCTCAAGCCCTGAGGAGTGGAGCCGGCTGATTATGGACTGAAACCTCTGAAACGATGAGCCCACAAATAAACTTTTCTGCCTTTAAAATTGTTCTTGTCAGATCTTTTGGTCACAGCAGTGAAAAAGCTGACTAAAACAAACTCCAATGTAGTGATCCTATCAACTTCTCACTCTCCCTCATCCCGTTGATGTTCTCTTTCACTCTGTTCACAGCTTAAATTTTAAGCCAGCCATTATGATTCCTTTTTTGGATGTTCTATTGCCCCTTTCTTGTTGTCATTGCTCTTGGCAATGACAATTAAACACTGGTGAAGTCAAATTTTCTGCTACTCCTTGTGTACAGCCATATCACTGAACATGAGAAAGGAGAATACAATCATGCTAAATAGTCTCACTTTTAAAACAATCACAAACTTCAAGAGGGCCTTTAACACCAGCAAGAATTCCTGCCACTTCTCCCTAGTCTATTTCCTATATGAGTCTTCTACATCTGTTCTCTCTCCTCAAACCTCACGCCTTCACTCCTAGCTGATTATTTTGCTTCCATTTCAATAAGAAAAGGAGAAAATTTAAGCAATTGGTAAAATCTTTTTAAGACTACCACTATCCTACCACAGGTACCCACCTATGAGCATCTACCCACTGATGTGCATCTACACACCTATAAGCATCTGCATTCTTAAGCTCAGACTCCCTACCTGATATTCTAGAACTCTCCTTTCTCCTGCATAATGTCATACTCTCCACATGTGTGCTCAAGCCTTCTTCTACCAAAGGTGGAGGTAAGGCAAGACAACAAATGGAAACCTTCCCTCCCATGTACTTATGTGTATATAATATTATATATATGCAAATATATATAATCATATATAGTAAAATAATTTATTGGTACACAAGTATTTTATATGTAAACATACACATACATATATAGAGAGGAAGATCTATATATATATATAGTGGCAGCAACGAAAACATAAATAACATGAATAAGAAAGCAAATTTAGGTACAGTTTTTCATCAGTGTCCATAGAGGATTGGTCTGGGAAACCTGGAAGATACCAAATTACAAGTATGCTCATTTCCCTTATAGAAAATGCCATAGTAATTGTATATAACCAATGTACCACCTACCATTAACTTTTAAATTGTTACTAGACTACTAGTAATACCTAATACAAAACAAATGTTTTGTTTAGGGACTAATGACAAGAAAAACATTCTATAAATGTTTAGTACAGATGAAAATTTTTTTCAAAGATTTTCAATCTGTAGTTGAATCTGTGAATGTGGAACTCAAAAGATATATAGGACTGTTTGTATAAGAAATGTGGTGAGGGAAACAAATTTAGATATATACTATCAGTTAAAAACAAAGGATACTTTTTCTAATTGGTAGCAAAAGAAGAAAAAAATATTTATTAAAAATTGGTAGTTTCCCAAGCACCAGGCTAAGGTTTTATATCATCTCATTTGCTACAAAAACGAATACTTACAAGCAAACTGAACTTTGGGAAGTTAAATAACTCACCCAAGGTCACATAACTAGTAAGTGGCCAAACTATTTTTTTCCCCCAAGTATCATTTAAATCCAAAGTCCATACTCCATTCACTGTTATGAGAGAAAAACACCCATAATTTTGTGGATGGCTAGTTCCAATGTAATTTCCTAGAAATTCTCATTTCAAGACCTTGGCCTGTAATGTACAAATCCTTGTCACTGAGTCAGAGCTGATGTGTGCGTGGTTAGGACTAGGCATTCTGTGCATCTATCTGAGGGCCACATGGCTGTCTTCTGCTAAAGAGCTGCCAAGACGGGCCCCAGAGGCAGCGGTATTTCAGTTGTGGGCGAGCTGATTCCTAGACTTTCTAATCCATTGATAAAGTGCTCTGGGATTCCTCTGGATGAAATGTGTCCTATAAATGGAATTTGTAGTTTCATTTGCCCCATAGTTTGGAGCTGCCTGGTGATTTAATTCTCAGTGCACTATATTTTTAAAAGTGTATTTAAAGAGCATCTTTTATCTTAGTGATCAACTCTCTAAATTGCTCTTTCAGAAGTTTCCAAAACAAAAGGAAGTTCTATAGAGATTTTTAGATAGAAACATTTCTTACCTCTGGGTTTAGTTCTGCTTAGTACTTTATACTTTGTTAGTCCTCTCTCCTTCAAACTGCTATACAATGAAACAGCTTTTTTAGCATAATACAATGTAAAAAATTACATGTTTACCTCATTCTAAATTTCTAATATGCGAATGAAAAACAAGAATGTTTTCAGAAGTAGTAGTATAGGCAAACCACATTTTAACTATATTTATTTTCTGAAAGCATAGAAAGTTAAATAAGCATAGTCTTTTTATCCCAAGGGATCATAAGGTAATTTTCAGGGCAAGAGAGTAGAAAAATTGTACCTCAAACGTTAGAAGCAAGAGATCTGGTGTAGGCTTTACCATTGTAACTGCATATGGTTTTACAGCCCTGAACAAATCATGTCATCAATCTGAGATGCCGTCATTGTGGTGACAGGAGACTGGAACTAGCAGTTTCCTCATGTGTAAATGGGAGTGTGAGACATCAAATAACTTTATGAAGCTTATAAATTGACGTCATACATTGTAGATAATCAGGTAACTTTATGGTACACTTGAAGTGATACTGTTACACAGTCCATTGACTGAAATATCAATCATTTTTGTATTTGTGTATGTGTGTATTTGTGTGTCTGTGTTATGTTTTGGATATGAGGTGCCCCCCCCCAATTTCCTGTTAATGCAGGAATATTCAGAGGTAAAGTGACTATGGGACTTGTAACTTGTTCTGAGTGGACTGATTGGGTGGTCATTGTAGGCAGGTGGGGCATGGCTAGAGAAAGTAGGTCACTGGGGGCATGCCCTGGAAGGGTACATCTTCCCTGTGGTTTCTTCCCTCCTCTTTGCTCTGCTTTCTGATCCCATGACGAGCTTAGACTTTTTTCTTTGCTGGGCCTTCCCCAAGGATGTGCTGCCTCATTTTGGGCCTGGAAAAATGGAGTTGGCCGTCTGTGGATGAGACCTCTGAAACAGTCCCAAATAAACTTTTGCTCCTCTAAGTTGCTCTTGTTGGGTATTTTTGTCCCAGCAATGTAAAAGCTGACTCAACCAAATTGGTATCAAGAAATGAGGTTAATTCTGTGACTAACCTGACCAGGTGAATCAAAAGCCTGTGGAGCTGGTTTATAGGAAGAATTTTAAAAAAGCTTAGAGATGCAAACTAGAAAAGCTTTAGAAAGTTTTAAGTAGCGTTTAAAGGAGGATTCTGGGGGGAGCTCAGAAGACCAGAATGCTAATATAACTGTGGACAGTAAAGACAGTGTTCATGAAGTTTCAGAGGAAAATGAGGCCTTTATTTTATATTCTGGCAAAGAACTTGGCTACATTTTGCAAATGTCTTGAGACTTTGAGGTTGAATTAAAAAGTAAAGGACTAATTAATCTGGCAGAAAATATTTCAAGGCAGCACACCATTAGTCAGTGGCATGCAGGAAGCTTTAGCCAGGTTTACTGCAAGAGTTGGGAGCAGAAAACAGAGCTAAATAATTTTAAAAACTTGAAGTTTCACTAGGAAAATATATGTAAGACAAGGAAGGTATGCTTGTAAGAGATTATAGCTCCTGAAGAGATACTGAGTACTTTGTACAGATGCAATAAGAAAGGTGTCCCAAGGGCATCTCAGGAATTTATAAAACCACACCCACTAACAGCTCTAGGATACAGAAAGTTCCTTTGAGAAGAGGTAATGGGGGTTCCCTATTCATACAGGGGTTGCTAGGAAGCTGTTTTACTATGCTAAACCATGAAAGTATGCAGAGGCTGCTCCATTTGTGATTCTGAGGTAGCAGATATTTGTATCATCCACATGACGATGGCTGTGTAGCATGCAAGAGGCTTGAATTAAGGGTCATGGAGGCTTCCAACAAGATTTCAGAGGAAGGCCTGGAAAGCCAAACAAAGTGTAGCAGAGATAGTCTTCCTTACGCCTGCCCTGAGAGGGAAATACATGAAGCTGTGAAGGTGAAGCCAAAACTGGAATGGAGACCCTGGGAATGAAAAGTAATGTGGACTGTCTGGTGCTTGTGGAGAAAATCAGGTTAAAAGAGAACCATATGGCTGGGCACAGTGGTGCACACCTGTAATCCCAGTGGCTCAGGAGGCTGAAGCAGGAGGATCATGAGTTCAAAGCCAACCTCAGCAATGGAAAGGCACTGAGCAACTCAGTGAGACCCTGTGTCTAAATGTAAATACAAAATAAGGCTGGGGATGTGGCCTAGTGGTTGAGTGCCCCTAAATTCAATTCCCAGTACGAGAGAGAGAAAGAGAGAGAGAGAGAGAGAGAGAGCGCGCACACGCATGAGCAAGCGTGGGTGCCCTATGCACTGCAACAAAAATGGCCAACAGGGTGGGGTTGTCCAATCCCTTTGGAAATAACATCTCACTGTGTGTCCTAGATGCTATACACAGAGTTACAGATAGAGTTGTGGGATCAGTTTGCTTGACTGGGCTTTGATCTTGCTTTGGTCCTTTTCCTTTCTATGCCACTATGCCTCATTTTGAAATGAAAATGTTTACTCTGTGACACTGTATATTAGACATATGTAACTTGTTTGCCTTGGATCTTAGAGGAGACTTTGGACTTGGGCAATGCTAAAACTGTTAAGACTCTTGGGTCTCTTGGAGATGAACTAAATGCATTTGCATTGTGAGACAGACAAGAGCTTTTGGGGTCCAGGGGATCAATATTATGGTTTGGATATGAGGTGTCCCCCAAAAGTTCCTACTAATGCAAGGATGTTCAGAGGTAAAATTATTAGATTATGAGAGCTTTAATGTATTCATGCCATCCTAATTTCAATGGATTGATTGTGTGGTAACTGTAGGCAGACGGGGCATGGCTGGAAGAGGTGGGTCACTGGGGGTGTGCACCAGAAGGGTTCATTTTCCTTGCAGCCTCTTCCCTCTTCTTCTTTCTGCTTCTTCACCCTGTCAGAGCTGAGCATTTTTCCTCTGCTAGACCCTTCCCCCATGATATGCTAACTTATCTTAGACCTAGAAAAATGTAGTTGGCCTCTATAGACTGAGACCTCTGAAACTGTGAGCCCCAAATAAACTTTTCCTCCTCTAAGTTGTTCTTGCTGTGTATTTTGGTCACAGTGATGCAAAAGCTGACTAAAAGAGAATGTGTGTAGATTTTAGTGTAGAAGAGAGATTTATAAATAATTTCATTTAGCCCCTCATCTGATATTTTTACTCTCATCCAGTAGAGATCTAGACTAGTTTAACTTAGTCTTCCATTTGAGGTTAACACTTTTATAAATGTACCTGTTTACCATAGATTTTTCTACAACCTAAAAGTTTCTTAATCAATTACTGTTGTCTTTGATAGGGGACATTACCACAGGAAATATTGTTGAGCCAACAAACTGAGTTGCTTGGGTTTAGTTTATAAGGTTAATTTCTTTTTCCAAAAGTACTTGGAAGAATTCTATCTAGAATCTTCACATTATAATGAAATGATGAAATTGAAAATCAAAAGATAGCATCATCAGCTCTTTGTTCTTTATGATTTTTGACTCTTCACACTAAATATTTTTGAAATTAATTTTCCAGTATCATTTGGTTAGATTTCCTTTCCATCTCCCTTGAAGAAATTCACAGTCCTTTACACATTATAACAATCTAAAGATGGGCAAAGAGGACTTCAGAGAATGTGGTTTTATATATTTAAATGAACAACTGATCTCAGTTGTAGATATAAGATCAGCAGGTTGATAAAGAATGGGGCAGAAAGTCATCGAAGTAGAAGATTTCATCTTAAGTTCAGTGTCTCATTGGGAGGCATCCCTGTGTCTTTCTACAATTGAGTTATACAAAAAACTTCTCATTTATAGTAGTAATAATAAGCTCAGTATGATTCAGGTATTCATTTTAGGGGTTTTACTATGTTCTTATATTTGAATAATATAAAAGGCTTTATCATAAATAAAAGAGAAATATTATTTTATTGAGATCTAAGGTAAATTTCTTTGCATTCAGTATTTGCACAATATCCAAAGTAGAGAGATATAAGGACATCTGACTTGTAAAGAAGATTTAAAAGGCATATATTTATCTATTTAACAAAGCAAATTGAAAGAACATCTTCATTTGAATATTGTTCAAAAAGAAGGATAATTTAGTTATTTCACTAAGATATAATCCAGGAATGTCTATAGGCAATTCATGGGCACAGAGTTGAATCAAGAAATTGGAATGCAGTATTATTTGTTCATTAATTGATCAATGTTTCTTGTAAAATTCTCAGTACATGTTACTCTGGGTGAAATTTCCAGGTCTTGGGAATACAATAATGAGCAAAAACATATAGGGTTCAGACTCTCATAAATCTAATATAGGAAGACATTAATCAGATAATCATGCTCATAAATGTCAATAACAAACTGATGTAGGTCCTGAGAAAAAAATAATTGTTCTAGGGTTGAGAATATTCAAGTATATACTCACTAGATTTCCAAATGTGCCCAATTATCCAGTTTAGGAATTCCAGACTGGCATACTCTTTATTTATTTTCTTAAGAAGAATAAAGCACCTCTTAGCTTCCCAAAACTCTCTCTTCAGGGCTGCTGACAGGGGGTATACCAACACAACTCAGCCACCAGAGTGAGGCAAAGCTGTGGCTAAATGAACATATCCTCCGCTGTACTAGAAACACAGAGGCCCAGTGAAAAGCACATCTTGATGATCCCTAAGAATTGCTTATACATCTCACTTCCATTTTTCAGTGATATCATCTTGATATTTGAAAACTGACCATGCAGGGAGATTTTCAACTCCAAAAGTAAAATGCTATAGTTAGGATGCTTTTCCCTCCAGAAGGCTGTTTTACCACCCAACTAATGCACAGGTCTTCATAGTGTTTTAAGACTATCTTAATATTCTGCAAAAGGATTTCTGTATATTGAGGTACAGGTAGATTAATGCGCAAAAGCTAAGGGCAATATTCCTACTTACGCAATATAGAAGCCTGCCTTGACTAATCACTTCTAAGAGCTATATATAGCAGCAAAGCCTTTGAGAATGAGCTCAGTATGATTCAGAGTAGTCCTTTCTCCAGTCTACCACCCTATACTTGCTGAGCACAGATTGACTTGGGAACACTATCAGATCGAGAGCCAGGCATCCTATAACTTATATGAAAAATTGTAGGACATCAATGTCACAAAACTCCCACGGAGGCATCACAACAAACAAGACATGTCTTAGCAAAAAAAACTTCATGAGGCAAGTCTATACTTCATAAATTTTACTTTTGATAAAAATTGTGGAAGGATCACAACATTTTACCCATCCCCTTTCAGTGAGTTTTGAAAGATTAAATCTCTACTTCCCAGAGCTCCTTATAACAAATTACTTATGGTGATTAATTCTGCCCATTAGGTGGACTTCCATTAAGATCTGGAAGGTTTAAAACAGGCACAGTTTGTGGAAGAATGAGGTTTTCCTAAAATGATATACCAACTTCCAATCTCTTTCTTCTAGTGTTGAGGCAGTTTTCATGATAATTTCTTGTTTCTGGCTTTCTAAAGCCTGAACCAGAGCTGCAGGGTATTTTTCAACTTAGTTCTAGTACTGGCCTCCAGTGCAAAAAGTCTCTTCTGAGTCAGTCTTGTAAATATCTAGAAATAATTTCTATAATCTAAGCCTAACACATGTACTTTAAGGCCTTTCAATGATTTTATTTCCACCTAATTATCTATATTAAATTTTTTTCTTCTGAATATAGCTAGAGTGCTTTCTGTTTCTAAATTCATAAAATATTCGGAGCAAGAAGTTTACACTTAAAACTGAGCATCTGGAATTATCTGACTTGGTTTGGACTAAAGACAGTAGTGATTTAGTATAAGAAAATTGATTACACAAAGTAAATAATACAAAATGACAAAACATGACCTAAGTTATCACATGTTATTAAGCTGAAATAAAGGCTGAGTGTTATTAGAATGATAGTTTCTAAAAATAAGTCTTTATAAGGACAGAGAGGAGTATACACAATGACAGTTGGACTGGTAGTTTGTATTTACACCAGATACAGAAGAAAGAGGAGAGGGAGAAGAAGAAAAAGAGTGATGACGAGGAAGAGAATAAGTGGAAAGGGGAGAAAAAGAGGAAAGAGAAAAAGAGAAGGAAAGAAAGGAAGAGGAATGGAGTGAGTGAGAGAGGAAGAATGTGAAGAGGAGGGGAGAATTGGAGAGAGAAGGCAGAGGGAGGAATGAGAGAGAAAAGGGAGAATAGTGAAAAGAGGAGGATGAACAAGGGAGGGAGGTTTTTAAATTCTGAGCTTGAGGTATTGGAAAGCATGAGGTGTTTTATGATTGCTCTAAAATATTCTAGTACCAAGATGATATAGATAAAATTCAAAGACAAAGTCTGATCATGTAGGTTTGTGCAACATAATATAGATGAGAGAGCATCCTTATCATGTCTCTTATGTAATAATGGTACAAAAACATGGGTTCTTACAATTGAAGTGAACATAATTGAGTGAATTCAAAAGAATCTGATTTCTCTGGTTCTCTGAACCCCATTAATCAGACACCAATGCAAGATGGCAGCCAACACGGGCTTGGGAGTAAAGGCACCTCACAATTTCCAACTGTTGGAAGAACTTGAAGAAGGCCAGAAAGGAGTAGGAGATGGCACAGTTAGCTGGGGTCTAGAAGATGATGAAGACACAACACTTACAAGATGGACAAGGATGATAATTGGGCCTCTAAAAATAATCTGTGAAAATCAAATATACAGCCTTAAAATAGAATGTGGACCTAGATACCCAGAGACACCCCTCTTTGTAAGATTAAAAATTAATATGAATAGAGTTAATAGTGCTAATGGAGTGGTAGACCCAAAAGTCATATCAGTGCTAGCAAAATTGCAGAATTCATATAGCATCGAAGTTGTTCTGCAATAGTTACAGTGCTTAATGATGTCTAAAGAAAATATGAAACTCCCTCACCCACAGGACAGTGTTATAGTAATTAATCAAAAAGTAAAACCAAAGGCCTTCAACCCCATTTGATTTAAGCAGTCTTCATTTTCCACCATAGTAAATATTCTAGATACGTCCCGTAGATCTCAAAGTACTGGAAAGGAAGCTTCCATTCAAAGGCAATTTATCTTAAGGTACTGTAAATGATATTAATTTTTTTGTACATTTGAAATATATAAGTTGTGCTATTACAAATCATCCTGCCAAGTGTAACCACTGTCCATGTATTTGAACTTCTGTGATCTAGAGAAAGTTTATTTAAATTGATTCCCATCATGACCATTGGGGCACATCTAGCTCATCTGTGAAAAGACACATCACACAATCACCTTGCTGCAGATTACTTGGCCTATGAGCTGTGCCTTCTCCTCCCGCTCTCCTGCCTATGCCAGCCCTGGGACAGCCCTCCAGTGGGTGGCTTGCTAGAGTAGAGTAAAGGTTTCAGGTTGTAACCTGGGGACTACTGCTGGGTGTGGGGAGTGCTTTGCCTGCACCCTAGTTTCTCTATCAAGTCCTAAATTATGCCCCTTCTGAGCCATTATCCTGCCCCATTCTCTTCCACTCTCATCCTTGGTCAAAGTATGGATTGTTACCCACTGCCCCCTCTGAAACTGGCCTTTCCCCATCTCTCCACTCTCCCACTTCTATTGAGGGCTGCTGGATTTTCCCTCTTTCTCAATCCCTTTGTCGCACTGTTACTACCCAACACTGTCCACTACCCTTCCTTGTTTTGGCCAGAAGCCATTAGGTAAGGTTGGAAAGTCTCTGATCTCCTCCAGATTTGGAAACATGTACATTCACTCTGCACCAGCCTGGAAATAAGTATTATGTCCTGGGCTCTGGCATTGTGTCACCCTCAGTTGATATATCTTTGGCTCCTGTAAGTAAAGTATAACATAACAGTATTCTGTAAACAGCCTTTGTATTTTTAGATCATTGCCTGATTTTAATATAATAAAAAGTGTACACTAATATTTTTAAAAAATTAATCCTCCCATACTGGCAGAAGCAGCCAACTGTCTCTCAAGCTGATTGTTCTGTTTGTAGATCCTGTAAGTCCTCATGTGAAGTAATTATCCTGCAATCAGTAATGAATTTCATGATCCTGCCTCTAACTTCATTGTCTCTTGACCTATAACCAAATCTCAACATGTCCGAGGAACATAAAACCAAAATCTTATATGAAATGGCATAGCTGACAGTAAAAATTTTCAATATTTTATTCATTCATTTGGCAAAAACCAAAAGAACATGTGTGGGAATGCATTCCTGAAGTCCTAAGTTAGGGAAGAAGGATCAAACCATTGGACTAGGTAAAATTTACCAGTGTGTGTACCTTCTCCAGAGATGTTTGGTTTGGTGTGCCAGCTGTAGCAACTAACCGGGAGTGCTTTCTGACTCAAAATTGTCTTTAAAGGATGACGTAAATCATCCAGTATTTGTATTGTAGAAAGAGCAATACAAATATTTACAGAGCAAGGAATGATGGAGGGGATTTATTTTCTACAGCGTACCTGTCCAAACCATAACTATGTCTATGGGCGCACAGTCCCCAGGAAATCAAGAAGAAAAGAATCCAGTTACCATGTAGTTCTGCAGAAGTCATCCCTGAGAGGCCAGTATCAAGATAGGAAGTGCTGTCATTTAAGTACTCTGTCATATTTCATAGAGTTGATGGATCCAAGAAAGACGACTGTGGTAGTGTCATGCATCAAGTTGGCTAGGATATAGTTTTTAAAATACTAATAGTTATTTAGTTAAACACTAATCTTGGTGTTGAAGTGAAGGTATATTTTTTCAGATTGGCTAACTTCTATAGCTCATTGATTTTGAGAAAAAATTATCCTCGGTAATCAGGGTAAACCTCATCCAACCTGTTGAAAACTTTAAAAGCAAAATTAAGGTGGCTGTGAGGAAGAAGAAATCCCAACCAAGGATTGCAGAGTTGCCCCTTGCCTGAGAATTCCCATCCGCAAGCCTGTCCTACAGATTTCAGACTTGCCAGCTCCACAATCACAGAAGCCAATTCCTTGGAATCTCTGTCTCTCACTCAATTCCCTCCCTATCTCTGTGTCCCCACCTCTCCCTTTCAGTCTCAACCCTCCACTGTTCCTAGTAAACCGAGGGCAAATGACAAAATGTTCTGACAATTAGGAATCACTGGCATTGGTTTAAGATAGAGAAGACTGTTGCCCCGCAAATTTGTGTACAAATTAAAACAAAAGCTGTAAGTCTGGTTCATGTAGACGTACTGTGGATTGCTATCACTGTAACAATTATTGCTTCTCACCCACTACCCAGACCTGTTGCAATTCTAGATTGGCTTATCTGTGCACATTTCTATTAAGACATAATGCATCACCCTTGACATTGCCACAAGTTTTTAATACATATTTTCTCTGTGGCCCTCCCCAGAAAGTCATACAGCCATTTACCAAAGTACTGTCCTTTAGGAAAGGGTACTGCTTTAGGCACTGGCTCTGGAGCCAGAGTGTCACTATGAGACGATTCAGACCAGGGGCTTAGGGATAGGGGTGGGATGGTAAGTAGAATTTCAAGCTGAATTCATATCAGAACAGACCTTGGAAATAAATAAATTCTCCCATACTTTTGACCACTTTTTAGTTACAAGTCTGTTGATTCATTTTTGCAGGCTTGTTTTGATTCTTGGAGCACAAACTAATCTGAGTGCTTGAAATAGAAGGAAAAGTAGTTTGTTTGTTTGTTTTTTTTAATCAATTCTTCCTTGACTTCATGGGAACCTAATAGTTTTACTCTACACCTGTTTTTAAGTGAGACATAACATTTTAGCTAAACCTGTAGTGGTTTCTAAGGTTTTGTGGAAATATTTATTTTGGAAGATATAGTGAGGATTTTATAGGAAAAAGGAAGAAAGGGTTGCATTTGCATGCTCTGCAAAATTACTTAATATAATTTCAAATTAGACACCCCTCAATTCTACACTTAATTTTCAAATCCATATAAAATCACATAATTTTCCCACCCTTCCAGCACCCAACTTTTTCAGCCTTTTTAGCTTTGGTGTTTCTTATCACTTCTACCTTCAATTCTTACCACATTTTTTCCTTTTCTTTTTTGTTTTTAATATAAGATACAGTGAAATTTAGTATTCATTTGTAGCCTCACCATTTGCTCAGCATGAAATACAACTTCATATGCTCCATTTCTCTGAGAAGTCAAAAGCTTACGTGTTATTGTTTCCTGCTATCTATTTTCTATAGTATTTTTAACTTTACATAAGTAGTAGAGCCAATTTCTATGGTCATCCAGTTATGTATGTCTCTTGTAACTCCATTTTAAGTATATAGATTAAAGCCCTACTTTTACTACGGCCTCTCCATGGCACAATATGGCAAACCTTCTAATATCACACAGATCAAAGGCTAGATTATGTTGCAGTAAGAAATGAATAAAAAAATCCTAGAGATGGAAAAAAATCACAATCTATTTCTTGCTTATTCTATATGTAAATCATGAGTCTTCTGGAATTCTGTGCTTTTCTCTACCCTCCAGAACTTAGTCTGATGAAGCAATCATCCTTTTGAACATTTATAATGATAATGGCTGAGGGAAAATATTCTGGGGGGTCTGGTAGCAATAATTGAAGTCAGCTGAACAGTGACATATATAGTCTCCTCATACCTCATCCCCCTTCTATAAAGCATATTATTCTAGGTGCGCAGAATATGGAAATCCAGAAATAACTATGAACAGCACTAATGATTATCACACTATGTTAGTAACTTTTCAATCTATCCTTTTATTCCCCACAAATGCAGAGTGCAGGTCTAAAGTCTTGGCACTATTTCTCGCTTGTCTTCTAATTTTATTTCTTGTAAGAGAGTAATGCAAAAATATCTACTCTGCCATCCATATTACTTCCCTTTTATTAATCCCTAGTTTCTATTTTATAAGTATTATCAACCAAATATTTTATCCTTGCTGGAGAGGAGCCTGAGGTTGAAATGCGAAATTTAGCCAAATTTACTCTAAACTGTGGTTTGAAATCTCTGCGTGAAACTACTCTCAAAGTATTCAGCAGACTTTCAGTCTCTTCTCATTATTGTGAAGAGAAATGAAAGTTACTAGATATACATTTGTGGTGGAGAGAAAACAATTACTTTTTGTCATTTGCATTATTTCATTTATTTTTGAGGAGGAGCAGAAGTAATTCATGACTGGTTTATAATTTATTTAAAAATTCTCCCTTCCATTTATATTAGAAGTCATTTGTGGCTGGTATCATGATTTATTTGTACCATAGCATCCAATACTGAATTGCACCTAGTAGGTGGTCTTTAATTGTCAAATTGTATGATTAGACAGTGATTGATTGCTTCTTATAAATGTTTAAAGAGGCCAGCAGAATAAAGGACTACACATTTTTTGCATAGACTTCTCCTCTAAGAATTCATAATTGCTACCAATACTCAAGTT
This sequence comes from Geosciurus inauris, assembly GCA_004024805.1. Taxonomy (NCBI): domain Eukaryota; kingdom Metazoa; phylum Chordata; class Mammalia; order Rodentia; family Sciuridae; genus Geosciurus; species Geosciurus inauris. Next base: position 21,430 of record PVHX01021740.1, read on the forward strand.
TATAACACACTTGAGTATTGCATAGACTTCTCCTCTAAGAATTCATAATTGCTACCAATACTCAAGTTTATAACACACTTTTCATATGCAGTTTTCACCTAATTATCACAAACTTACAAGAATGTACTATTTTCTCCAATTTAAAATGGAAGAAATAGCTTCTCAAGATTAAATTTCTTTCCTAGTTATAAATGATAATAGTTGTCAGGGAAACCTGCAACAGGAACTTGTGTTTTGTGAATATAAAACTTGTTTATAACCTATTTGCTATATTCTTGAAGCCAGGTATATTGGTTAGGATTAATTAAGGTACAGATAACGTCATCAAAATCAGGAGAGAAGTTATCTTTTACTTATGCTTTTATCTGGAGATCGGCATCCTTGAGCTGCTGTGGTGACACTATTGAATTATTAGAGACCAAACTCCTATATTTCTGCCTCAGCATTCTAGTACCTAGCTGTCATTCATCAGTATCATCTAGATATCAATATCATCTAGATTTTTCAGGTTTCCAAACATCATCTCCTTGTTGAGGGTTAGAGAATTATAAAGTACTCCTGAAAATGATCTTTCACAATTGAGCAGCTCTTTTAAGAAATTTTCTCTGAAGTCCCCCACAATGCTTCATCTATGTCTCCTTTGGTTTTACCTTAGCCACAGAAGCACAGCTATAAGGATCATTGGGAAATGTGATCTTTAATTCTAAGGGGCAGTATGCTCAAGGTAAAACTCAGGAGTTTATGAACAAGGAAGAAGAGAAAATGGATATTACACAAGAAAACAAGTCCACTACACAGTACATGATTTCAATCTGAATTTTTTTGCTCTATCTTCAAACTCAGGTTAATAATAATTAACAAGGAGAATAGTTATAAAATTGTTTATACTGCATTTTATCATTTCTCCCCACCCAGTGTTGATAGGTCTACCATTATAAGGACAAAGGCATTTTATTTCCCTCTGGACATTTGATAATTAAATCTGCTGAAATAAACTGTCAATACATGTATTAAAAGGATAAAAGGCATATACATTTATTACATGCATGGGGGTATCACAAGAATGTGATACCTAGTAATCCAATAAGATTTGAAAACATATACCTTCTTCATAGGACAGAGAGATGTGAAGAAGAAGAATAATTTTAGGAAGAGTAAATGATTTGTGGGGAGATTAATGGGCCTGAAGAATGGACCATAACCTGAGGTAAAGTTTGTGTTGTATATTTTCCCCCCAGGATTGAACTCAGGGACATTTGACCACTGAACTACATTCTCAGTCCTATATTATATGTTATTTAGAGACAGGGTCTCACTGAATTGCTTAGTGCCTCACTTTTGCTGAGGCTGGCTTTGAATTCACGATCCTCCTGCTTCAGCCTCCTGAGCCACTGAGGTTATAGGCATGCACCACTGCACCCACCTTTGGTTTTGAGTATAGGGTCAACTCTAGTCTTCTTTGCTATTCTATGTGTCACTCTCCCACGGTTGACAAAGTATCTGGTGCAGGAATTCAGAACAACTGAATGTCTTGGAGTAGCTGTCCTTTAAGGTAGACAGGGTAACCTCAGAGAAAGCCCCAGGTGCTCTCAGTTGGAAGTCCAAAGCAGCATATTTTGAGGTATCATTTTCTGAACCTTAACACTATCAAGAGAATCAACAAAATTGGTGAGTACAATTTTGATTTTTTTTTTCACTTTTCAATTGCCATGCTAGACCTCTACTTCTGTGTACCTTAGTTTTTCATAAATGAAATAGATGAATCCATATGTGTGGCTACAGGTAGGTTGAAAGAATCCTGGAACTCAAGCCACTCCTAACTGAGGCAAAATAGAGCTCTGTGCCCTTCCCTGCTCGTATGTTTTTATTCTTAACTTAGTACTGTTTGTTTTTATCAAGAATTCTAAAATATTTATTGAATATATGACTAGAACTGAGGATACACCAGGAAATCATGCCCTTACCTTTCTTTTTTTTGAAAGGGTAACATGACAGAGAAAAATAAGCAAATTATTTGGAAGATATGCCAAAAATAATAACTTTGAATAATATACAACTGGGTATGAGATGTTACAGAATATATAGAAACAATTCAATGAAAATATGAAGACAATTTATGATATGAATGAGAATTTTGCACAAAGGTAGAGATAATAAATAAGAATCAATCAGAAATCTTGGAGCTAAAGAACCCAATAAGTGAAATTAAAAATATAATTGAGGTCCTTGATAACAGAATTGGGGAGGCAAAAGAAAGTATTTCTGATCTTGAAGGCAAGACTTTTTTTTTTTTTTTTTTTTTGGTACTGGGGATTGAGCTCAGGGGTACTCGACCACTGAGCCACATTCCCAGCCCTATTTTGTGTTTTATGTAGAGACAGGGTCTCACTGAGTTGCTTAGCACCTTGCCATTTCTGAGGCTGGCTTTGAACTTGCGATTCTCCTGTCTCAGCCTCCCTAAGTGCTGGGATTACAGGCTTGAGCCACCCCACTCGGCTTGAAGGCAAGACTTTTGAAAGACTAAATTGTACTAAATTATATATTAAAAGGAAGAGATAGATACAGAGATAGAAAGGAAGAAAGAAAAAAAGGAATGAAAATTATAAAGAATGGAGAAAATGAAGGAAACTTTTAAAATTTATGGGACGCATTTTAGTAAGCAAACATTTGCATTATGAGTATTCCAGAAGGAGAAGAGAAAGGGAAAAAGGCATATAAAACCTACTGAATAAAATGATTGCTGAAAACTTTTCAAACCTTGAGAAATATGTCCATTCAGGTTCAGGACATCCAAAGGACCCCTAATACATTCTACAAAAAAAGATGCTCTTTGAGGCATAGCATAGTTAAATTGTCAAAAATACAAGACAAATAACTATAAAAATAGTCAGAGAAAAGTATCAAGTCACTTATAAGAGAATCCTTGTTAATCTAACAGAAGACTTCTTGGCAGAAATCTTGCAGGCCAAGAGAGAATGAGATGAATTATTTTAAGTCCAGAAAGAAAATAATTGCCAACCAAGAATCCTACACACAGTAAAATTGTCCTTCAAAGGTTAAAGAGAAAAAAAGACTCTTCTTTATAAACAACAACAGAAGGAATTCATCAACACTGGACTATTCCTACAAGAAATCCTTAAGGGAGTCCCACATTAGAAGTAAAAGGATGACTATCGTCATGTAAACACATGGAAGTATAAAGCTCATGAGTACAGCAGATAAATGAAAGAGAAAAGGAATTAAACACTATCTACACAGAAAGACACCAAACCACAAAAAAGGACTAGAGAGGGAGAAAGAAACAAAGGATTAAAATAACTAGATACAATATAATAAAATGTCAGACTTATATTTCACTTACCAATAATGACTTAGAATTTAAATTGATTAAACTCCCCCAATAAAAGATATCAACTGGTTGAATGGCTGAAAATAAACAGAGCCAAAAAAAAAATAGCCCTAAAATATCATGCCCAAAGGAAACCCACTTTACCTGTAAAGATGCACATAGAATGAAAAGGATGGAAAAAGATACAAAGTGTAAATGGGAAACAAAAGTGGGCAGGCAAAGTTCTACTTGTATCAGATACAATATATTTTAAATCAAAGACTTTAAAAGGGAGAAAATAATGGAAAATATTTTATGTAATATTAAAAATATCCATTCAACAAGAAAATATAATAATTGTATATATACAAGTACCCAATGCTGGTCACTCAATTACATGAAGCAAACAATAGTTCTAAAAGGAGAGAAAAACTCTAATATAATAATAGTTGAGAATATTTTTTTAGCACTCCTCCTTCAGCAATAGACAGATAATTCAGATGAAATATCAACAAAGAAATATTGGAATCAAACTACACTAGGGTCACCAGGCATCATAGTGCATGCCTGTAATCCCAGCAACTCAGGAGGCTGAGGCAGGAGGATCATGAGTTCAAAGCCAGCCTCAACAACTTGGCAAGGCACTTTGCAACTCAGTGAGACTCTGTCTCTAACTAAAATACAAAAAAGGACTGGGGAATGTGGTCCAGTAGTTAAGTAATCCTAGGTTCAATCCTCAGTACCAAAAACCAAACCAAACCAAACCAAACAAAACAAAAAAACTACACTAGGGTCCATATGGCCCTAACAGACATTCATAGAACATCTCATCCAATAACTGCAGAATATACATTCTTCTTACCAGCATGATGAAACATTCTCCATGATAAACCATATATTGGTCTCAGCAAATTTTTTTTAAAAAAGTGATATTATAGTATCTCCTCTGTCCCTAATAGAAAACAATCAGAAATCAACAAGATTTACAAATACATGGATTTAACATGTAAGTTTACATGTAAGTTTAACATAAAATTTTACAAATACATGGATTTAACAACATTATTTTGAATTGACCAATGACCAATGAGGAAACCAAAAGAGAAATTCAAACATTTTTGAAACTAATGAGAATGGAAACACAACATACCAAAACATGTAGGATACAGCAAGAACAGTACTGAGGGAAGTTTATAGCAGTAAGTGCCCATAACAAATAAAGAAGGAAAGACTTCAAATAAACAACTTAATGATACAACCCAAGCAACTAGAATAGCAAGAACAAATCAAATCCAAAATTTGTACATGGTAATACATAACAAAAATTGGAGAAGAAATAAATAAGATAGAGCCCTAAAAAAGTATGAAGGATAATTAAACAATTTTTTAAAGATAAAGTTGAGGAACATTTAACTAGACTAACCCAGGGGAAAAATAAAAGAAGATGAGACATCATGTACAACCAGAAGAATAAGACGTGAAACCACAGAAGGATCATTATGAAATTTTATGAATAAAAAATAAAATAGGATCATTATGAAGTTTTTATGAACAGCTATATGCCTAAAATTGAAAAACTTTGAGGAAATAGACACATTTCTGTAATCTGCAAAACTGAGCCATAAGGACATTTAAAAAAATCTGACCAGACCTATAGCAAGTAACAAGATTCAATCAGGAATTTAAAATCTCTCTACAAAGTAAAGCACAGTACAGGATGGTTTCACTGCTAAATTTTGCCAAACTTTGAAAGAAAAAGCTGTCAATCCTTCTCAAACCATCTCATAGTGATACAATATAAAATGATTCAAACTCATTTTATAAAGCCAGCATTACTCTGACCAGAGTACACAAGGACACAAAGTGACAACAATAACAAAAACTACAGACCAATATCCTCAATGAATATAGATACAAAAATTCTTAATAATATGCTAGTAAAACTGAACCCAACAGCACATAAAAATAATTATGCACCAAGATTAAGTGAAATTTATTGCAAGGATAAAAGGATGGTTTAAGATATTCATCTCATCAACAAAATGAAGAATAAAAACTATATGACCATCTCAACAGGGTTGAGAAAACATTCGGTGAAATTTAACATCTCCCCACCAAAAATCTGTAGGAAACAGATAAGCAAATTTAAGATTGCAAAATACAAAGTCAATGTACAAAGTTAAGTAGCATTTTTATACACCAAATGCCAAGAAAGAAATCAAGGAAGCAATCCCCATTCATAATATCAATAAATATAAATAAAATATCTAGGAACAAATTTAATCAAGAAAGTTAATGATCTTACAATAAAATTTATAAAATGGATGAAAGAAATTGAAGAAGACACACAAAAGAAATATATTCTGATTTGGCGGCCTAGACAGTCCACTCTGCGCTAGGCTCTCAAGGAACAGGGCTGGAAGTGGTGGAGGCGCCGTTTTCCAGCCAGCTTCCTGGCATCATTCTGCGGCTCAACATCCCACGCAGGAATTTCGCTCGTGTGTGTGTGTGTGTGTGTGTGTGTGTGTGTGTGTGTACAGGATCACCAGGAGGCAGCGGTAGCTGGGAGGCGTGGCTTTGGCACCGGCTGGAGAAACATGGTTGCAGCCAGGCCTCGGCCCAGGGCTCCGGCTATCCGAGACTGAGACTGGAAGTAGCGGGGTGCCATCTTCCAACCAGTTTTTTGGCAGCTCTCTGCGCCTTGCTGACCCACACAAGAGTCTCACTCGCGTGTGTGAGCATAGGGCCACCGGGAGACAGCGGTAGCCAGGAGGAGTGACTTCGGCACCAACCAGTGGAGTGCAGTTGTGGTGGGGGATCCAGCTCAGGGCTTCAGCCCGGAGCTTACCCCGGGCGTGCCGGGCCTGCTTCCGTTAAGGGTGCCTGGCCCCAGCGCCCACCCAACTGCGAGAGACTGCTAGCAGTTGCTTCTGTGGACTGACTGTCTCCTGAGTGGAACCACAGCTATAGTTCTTTGTGGACCACCTTCTAACACAGCAGAACTTCCTACACACCAGGGGGCACAGGTGAACACCTGGGAGCAAACCTTGGCCACGGTGGAACAGCAACCCCACCAGCGGCCCAGAGTTTCATCTTGGCCTGGGACCAGTACCAAGGATAACAGCCGGGAAAGTCCAGCAAACAATGGACAGCGCCACCTACTGGAGGAGAAGTAACGAAACCCTACAGGGAAACTATAACCATATAGGAGTTAAAACTGTAACACCTTGGATCAGCAGAGCTAGAAGGAAAGACACAAAAACATCATGAGAAAACAAGGGAAGAAAGTGACTCAAACAAACCAAGATACTAAACTCCTAGATTCCATGGGCTGTACAGCAGGAGGAATGACAGAACAGGAATTCAGGACGTACATAATTAAAATGGTTGGTGACATGAAGAATGATATAAGAGAGCAAACCCAGTCAGCAATAGATCACTTTGATAAAGAGATTTGTAGGCAAATACAGGAAGTAAAATATCACTTCGATAAAGAGATACACAGGCAAATACTGGAAGCAAAAAAATAAGACTACAATAAGGAGATAGAGATTCTGAAAAGGAACCAAACAGAAATCCTTGAAATGAAAGAAACAATAAACCAAAGCTATCCTGAGCAAGAAGAGTGAAGCTAAAAAGCTTCTTCTCAGCAAGAGAAACTATCAATGAAGTGAACAGAGAGCCTACATTCTGGGAGCAAATTTTTGCCACACGCACATCAGATAGAGCACTGATCTCCAGGATATATAAAGAGCTCAAAAAACTTAACACCAAAAAAACAAATAATCCAATCAATAAATGGGCTAAGGAGATGAATAGAAACCTCTCAGAAGATGATGTACAATCAATAAACATATATATGAAGAAATGTTCAATGTCTCTAGCCATTAGAGAAATGCAAATCAAAACTACCCTCAGATTTCATCTCACCCCAGTCAGAATGGCAGCTATCCAAAATACCAGCAACAATAAGTGCTGGCGAGGATGGGGAGAAAAAGGTACACTCAAACATTGCTGGTGGGATTGCAAATTGGTGCAACCAATCTGGAAAGCAGTATGGAGACTGCTTAAAAAACTTGGAATGGAACTACCATTTGACCCAGCTATCCCACTCCTTGGCCTATACCCTAAAGATTTAAAAACAGCACACTACAGTAAAGCAGCCACTTCAATGTTTATAGCACCACAATTCACAATTGCAAAACTGTGGAAGCAACCCAGATGTCCTTCAATAGATGAATGGATAAAGAAACTGTGGTACATATACACAATGGAATATTATTCAGCAATAAAAGAGAATAAAATGATGGCATTTGCAGGCAAATGGATGGAAC
>PVHX01021741.1:0-29088 GCA_004024805.1 Geosciurus inauris
GGGAACCCAGACCCAGGCCCTGGACTGTCTTTGGGGATCCCTGTGGGAGCCCGAGCCTAAGTCAAGCCCAGGACTGTCCACACTGTTCAAGGCTCACACTGCCTTGAGGGACCTCTGCGAAAGCCCTGCCAAGGTCAGCCCAAAATACCCCCCCATCAACCGACACACACAGGAACCCAGACCCAGACACAGGACCTCTTCCGGGAACCCCTGCAGGAGCCTGGGCTTAACTTAGGCCCAAGACTGTCCATACTGTTCTGAGCCAGACCCTGCCGATCCATGGGAGCCCAGGCCCAGGCCCAGGCCTACCACCTGGGATCCCTGCTGGAGCCCAGGCTAAGGTCAGGCCTAAAACCACCCCGATAGGCCTGTGTGAGATCCCAGGCCCAGGACAGCCCCTGTGCAGAGTGGAGGTTCACATTGTCACTCTTTCCTGTATCCATCTTGGGACACTGCAGCCATAGCCATAGCTCTTCCCATGTAGTAGCCTCCACCTTGGGACAACAGACAGGGCCTGGAGGCAGTGGCCCACCACAGCACAGCACACCACAGTGCTGGATCTCTGATCAATCAGGCCAAGTCCATTATAAGTCCCACCCTTTTAGCCCCATCTCTGAAAGTGTTTGCACTCATCTTAGGCCACTCTCACTGCCATCTTGAGTTACCTCCACTACTGCCACCACCATCTTTAGTGGCAGCAGTGTCCATCTGGGGATACCTGCTGAAGACTGGAAGTGAACTCCAAGGTGCAATACAGGTAATCTGTAGGGTCACTACAAGATTATAGCATGGGGGCTGAGGCTATGGCTCAGTGGTTGAGCGCTTGCCTCGCATACATGAGGCACTGGGTTCGATCCTCAGCACCACATAAAATAAATAAAGATATTGTGTTCATCTACAACAAAACAAAATATTTTTTTAAAAAAAAGATTATAGCATGGAAATTGAAATACCTCAGATCAAGACTGCAAGAAAGGAAGACACATAATCAACATGAAAAAACAAGGGAAGAAAGTGCCCCAAACAAAGATGCTACAATAAAAGAATCCACTGACAGCACAATTGATGAAATGTCAGAGAAAGAATTGAGAATGTACATAATTAAAATGATCTGTGAATTAAAGAATGCCTTAAGGGAGCAAATACAGGCAAAAATTAATCACTCCAACAAAGAGATAAGAGAGCAAATACAGGTAGCAAAAGATTACTTTAAGAAAGGGCTAGAGATTGTGAAAAAAAAATCAGAAATTCTTGAAACGAAGGAAACAATAAACCAAATAAAAAAACTCAATAGAAAGCATCACCAGCAGACTAGATCATTTGGAAGACAGAACCTCAGGTATTGAAGACAAAATACACAATCTTGAAAATAAAGTTGACCACACAGTGGAGATGGTAAGAAACCATGAACAGAACATATAAGAATTGTGGGATAGCATCTAAAGACCAAATCTAAGATTTATTGGGATAGAAGAAGGCACAGAATTTCAAACCAAAGGAATGCACAAACTCTTCAATGAAATAATATCAGAAAATTTCCCAAACAGGAAAAATAAATTGGAAAGTCAAATACAAAAGGCTTACAGGATGCCAAATGTACAAAATTACAACAGATCTACACCAAGGCACATTCTAATGAAAATGCCCAGCATACAGAATAAGGATAAAATTTTAAAGGCCACAACAGAGAGGAATCAGATTACACATAGGGAGAGACAAATTCAGATTTCAGCAGAGTTTTCAACCCAGATCCTAAAAGTCAGGAGATCATGGAACAATATATACCAAACTCTGAAAGAAAATGGATGCCAACCAAGAATCTTATATCCAGCAAAACTGAGCTTCAGATTTGATGATGAAATAAAAACTTTCCATGATAAATTAAAGTTTAAAGAATTTACAGAAAGAAAGCCTGCACTATACAACATTCTTGGCAAAATATTCCATGAGGAGGAAATGATAACCAACAATGAAAATATACAAAGAGAGGAACTACACTAAAGGAAAGGCCAATCAAAGGAGAAACCAAGTCAAGGTAAAAACCAAAAATAAACCAAAATGACCAGGATTACAAATCACATTTCAATAATAACCCTGAATGTGAATGGCCTAAACTCATCAATTAAAAGACATAGACTTGACAGACTGGGGGGAAAAAAAGACCCCAAAATATGCTGCCTTCAAGAGACTCATCTCATAGAAAGGACATCCACACAGACTGAAAGTGAAAGGGTAGGAAAAAACATATCACTCACAGACTGCATAAACAAGCAGGAGTTCCATCCTCATATCAGGTAAAATGGACTTCAACCAAAGTTAGTGAAAAGGGATAAAGAAGGTCATCTCATACTTCTTAATGCAATCAGACATCAACAAGACATAACAATCATAAATACCCATGCCCCAAACAATGGGGCATCTACGTATATCAGACAAACCCTTCTCAACTACAAGAATCAAATAGACCATAACACAATAATACTTGGTGACTTTAACACAGCTCTCTCATCAGTGGATGGATCTTCCAAACCAAAACTAAACAAAGAAACCATAGAACTCAATAAAACAATCAATAATTTAGACTTCACAGACATATAGAGTATCCCATCCATCAACAAGTGAATACACTTTTTTCTCAGCAACACATGGATCCTTCTCCAAAATAGGTCATATGTCATGTCATAAAGCAAGTCTTAGCAAATACAAAAAAAAAAAAAAAATAGAGATACTAGCCTGCATCCTTTCTGACCATAATGGAATAAAATTAGAAATCAATGACAGATTAAAAAATAGAAACTACTCCAACACCTGGAGACTAAATAATACACTATTGAATGATGCGTGGATAACAGAAGACATCAGGGAAGAGATTAAAAAAAATTCTTAGCAGTAAATGAAAACTTGGATACAACATATCATACTCTCTGGGACACTATGAAGGCAGCGCTAAGAGGAAAGTTCATTGTATTAAGCTCATTCATTAAAAGAAGAAAAAGTCAACAAATAAATGACCTGACACTATATCTCAAAGCCCTAGAAAAAAAGGAACAAACTAACACTAAAAGAATTAGAATTAGATAGGAAATAATTAAAATCAAGACTGAAATCAATGAAATTGAAACAAAGGAAACAATCCAAAAAGCTGACAAAACAAAAGCTGATTCTTTGAAAAAATCAATAAAATTGACAAACCCTTAGCCACCCTAATAAAAAGGAGAGAAAAACTCAAATTATTAAAACTTGTGATGAAAAAGGAAATATCACGGCAGACACTATTGAAATATAGAAAATAATTAGAAACTATTTTGAAAATTTGTACCTCATTAAAATTGAAAACCCTGAAGACACTGACATATTTTTAGAAGCATATGGCCTACCAAAAGTGAACCTGGAGGACATACACAACTTAAACAGATCAATTCCAAGCAAGGAAATAGAAGATACCATCAAGAGCCTGCCAACCAAGAAAAGTGCTGGACCAGATGGATTCTCAGTTCTACAAGAACTACAAAGAAGAATTAATATCAATACTCCTCAAATTATTCCACAAAATAGAAAAGGAGGGAACCCTTCCAAATTCAATCTATGAGGCTAGTTTCACCCTGATACCAAAACCAGACAGAGGCACATCAAAGAAAAAAATTTCAGACCAATATTCCTGATGAATATACATGCAAAAATTCTCAATATTTTGGCAAATAGCATACAAAAGTATATTTTAAAAAATAGTGCACCATGATCAAGTGAGGTTCATTCCAGGGATGCAAGGTTGGTTCAACACATGGGAATCAATTAACATAACCCATCACATCAATAGACTTACAGATAAGAATCATATGATTTTATCAATCAATGCAGAGAAACCATACAGCACCCTTTTATATTCAAAACACTAGAAAAACTAGGGATAGTAGGAACATATCTCAACATTGTAGAAGCTATCTATGCCAAACCTAAGGCCAACATCATCCTAAATGGAGAAAAATTGGAAGCATTCCTTCTAAAAATGGGAACAAGACAGGGATGCCCTCTTTCACCACTGCTATTCAACATAGACCTTGAAAACCTAACCAGAGCAATTAGAAAGACAAAAGAAATTAAAGAGATACAAATAGGAAAAGAAGAACTCAAGCTATCATTATTTGCCAACAACATGATTCTATACTTAGAGGATCCAAAAAATTCCACCAGAAAACTATAATTGATAAAGGAATTCAGGAAAGTAGCAGGATATAAAATCAACCCATAAATCAAATACATTTACTTACATCAGTGATGAATCCTCTGAAAGAGAAATTTGGCAAACTACCCCATTCACAATAGCCTCAAAAAAAATTTACTTGGGAATCAATTTAACAAAAGAGATGAAAGATCTCTACAATGAAAATTATAGGAGACTAAAGAAAGAAATTGAAAAAGATCTTAGAAGATGGAAAGATCTTCCATGTTTTTGGATAGGCAGAATCAATATTGTCAAATTGGCTATACTACCCAAAGTGCTATATAGATTCAATGTGTTTCTAATTAAAATTCCAACATCATTCCTTATAGATATAGAAAAAGCAATCATGAAATTTATTTGGAAAAATAAAAGACTCAGGATAGCCAAAGCAATCCTTAGCAAAAAGAGTGAGGCAGGAGGCATCGCAATGCCAGACCTTAAACTATATTACAAAGCTATAGTAACAAAAATGCCATTATACTAACACCAAAATAGAAATGTAGACCAATGGTATGGAATAGAAGACACAGAGACAAACCCACTTAAATACAGTTATCTCATATAAGACAAAGGTGCCAAAAACCTACACTGGAGAAAAGATAGCCTCTTCAACAAATAGTGCTGGGAAAACTAGAAATCCATATGCACCAAAATGAAACTAAATCCCTTTCTCTCACCATGCACAAAACTCAACTCAAAGTGGATCAAGGACCTAGGAAATAGACCACAGACCCTGTGCCTAATAGAAGAAAAAGTAGGCCCAACCCTTCATCACGTCAGATTAGGCCCTGACTTCCTTAACAAGACTCCTATAGCGCTAAAATAAAACCAAGAATCAATAAATGGGATGGATTCAAACTAAAAAGCTGCTTCTCAGCAAAAGAAACAATCAATGAGGTGAATAGGGAGCCTATATTCTGGGAGCAAATTTTTGCCACACTCACATTAGATAGAGCACTAATCTCCAGGATATATAAAGAACTCAAAAACTTAACACCAAAGAAACAAACAACCCAATCAATAAATGGGCTAAGGAGCTGAACAGACACTTCTCAGAAGAAGATACACAATCGATCAACAGATGTATGAAGAAATGTTCAACATCTCTAGCCATTAGAGAAATGCAAATCAAAACTACTCTAAGATTTCATCTCATGCCAGACAGAATGGCAGTTATCAAGAATACAAACAACAATAAGTGTTGGAGAGGATGTGGGGGAAAAGGCTCACTCATACATTGCTGGTGGGACTGCAAATTAGTACAACCAATCTGGAAAGCAGTATGGAGATTCCTTAGAAAACTTGGAATGGAACCACCATTTGACCCAGCTATCCCACTCCTCAGCCTATACCCTAAAGACTTAAAAACAGCATACTACAGTGATGCAGCCACTTCAATGTTTATAGCAGCTCAATTCACAATAGCTAAACTGTGGAACTAACCTAGATGCCCTTCAATAGATGAATGGATAAAGAAACTGTGGTATATATACACAATGGAATATTACTCCACAATAAAAGAGAATAAAATTATGGCATTTGCAAGTAAATGGATGGAGCTGGAGAATATCATGCTAAACAAAGTAAGCCAACCCCAAAATACCAAATGCCAAATGTTCTCTCTGATAAGTGAATGCTGATCTATAATGTGGGAGGGGGCATGGGAAGAATGGAGGAACTTGAGTCAAAGGGGAAGGAAGGGAGGGGCGGGGATATGGGAGAAGGAAAGATGACAGAATGAGATGGACATCATTGCCCTAGGTTCATGTATGATTACACATGTGTGATTCTACATCATGTACAATCCAAAAAATGAAAAATTGTACTCCATTTGTGTACATTGAATCAACATGCATTCTGCTGTCATGTATACCTAAAATAAATAAATTTTATAAAAACTCTAATTCAAACATCAAGAAACAAATAAATAAATAAATATCATCATGAGTTAAAAATAAATAAATAATAAACAAAAAATGAAAAATACTGTCAAATTAAGTCTCAGCACTAAAGGGTGTCTATGAAATACTATTACACATATGAAAAAGGAAGTACATGTCTAAAGAATGAAGTTGTGATAGAGAAATGGAGAGGAGTGATGTCACCATTACATAAAGGACTATTAGAAATTAATTTTTTAAAAGATAAGAAGCTCAATGACTGGGTGTGATGGCACAAGCCTGTAATCCCAGCACTTTGGGAGGCTGAGGCAGGAGAATTGCGAGTTCAAAGCCAGCTTCAGCAACGGCGAGGTGCTAAGCAACTCAGTGAGACCCTGTCTCTACATAAAACACAAAACAGGGCCGGGGATGTGGCTCAGTGGTCGAGTGGCCCTGAGTTCAATCTCCAGTACCAAAAAGAAAGGCCAATTCTATGTGAAATGACTCTGAACCCCATGGTAAAAGAAATTTAAATTAATTAAACTATACGCCATTTACATTGTCAGATTAAGGGGCAATGTTTGGGCAACAATATAGAACAGCAGGAATATCTGCATGAGAAGTAAAATGGCTCAGCCACTTTGAAAACACCTGTGGAACTAACCAAAGGTGCATAGTTACTTGGTTACAGCCACTATTTTCACCCTAAGTGTATAAATCTTTTATTTCCTTCACAAGACATGGAAGAGAGTACGTAAACAACCTGATAGACAGAGGCAGAAAAGTATACGCTAATAGTAACCAACACCAGAATGTTTCTGATTTTTAATGTCACAATACATAACTTAAATATGGAGTTTGAAAATGAATGGATAACCACGAAACACAACATGATTGATTCTAAAAAGCAGGATGATAACACTGATGAGACATGGAATTCATTTATCAAATTTGCACTTTACCAAGGTCAAAAGAAGCCCTTATAATAGTACAGGAATATCTAAAGGAGTGATTAAAATGCACTATAATATTATGAAAATGATATTTTTGTAGGGCAAAAATAATCAACTACTGGCTGCACCAATCCAGTTTCTATCTCCAGAGTTATGTGTCCCCTTTTCTCCACTTCTCCACTTTTCTCTATCTTATAATGAGACTTGATTACACTCAAGGCCCACCCAAATAATCAAGAAAAACTTCTCAACAAATCCTTTTTTCCCAAACACACAGCATTCACTTGACTATCATATAAGTCAATCAGATCAGTGGGACAGGATCTGGACACAGTTTGAGGCCACCATTCAGTCCACTACAGAGATTCAATCAGCCTAGTTGGTCCATGGGGATATGACTTCTGCATGGACCTAAGGAAGGACACTCAGGTTCTTGTCTTTAGTCTCATGTTCAAGTATGACACCTTGATTTGCTGCTACTACCTGGTGACCTAGAAGGGAACCAGTCCTAGGAAAAGGCCACCTGAAGGAGGACTGAAGGAAGCCTTACACTTCTGGAACATTCCCTACCTCACGTACTTGTGAGGAAAGGTAACTCTCTTCATTGATAGAGCATTTCAATACTAGCTGTTCTTTTTCCTATTAGGACTGAGGGTTACTTCACTGATGAGTCTTGGCTATGTCAAAATCACCTCAACAACTAATACCATCTAATTAAGCCAGGTTCACAGAAAGTGGCACTGAATGCTGAGGATGCTATTAGTGTCTCGAGGTTGTAGTCGATCACTAAAAGCTCTCACTAGTTCCTTCACAGGCTGAGAATGGGCAACATTTGCCTCACATGAGACAAATCTGGAGGTGATTGATGTGACCCCAACCATACGAACAGGTGGAGCCTGCTCTCCGCCTATGACCACAGCTGAATTTCAGTGTATTCCAGGCTGATTGCCTTCTACAGTTTGCCTTTTTCTATGAGGGCACCACAACAAAATTTTCAAAACTCAGAAGCCCCGTGCTTCAGTCACCATTTCTGTGAAACATGAGCAAATAATGTGTGTTCAGTTCATGGGAAACATGAGGCAAATGTCACAAAGTTAGACAAAAAAAAAAGTCAGGGCTCAAGACAAGTTATAATGTACATGGTGATTGTTTATCTTATCCCCCCATCCTTTGAGAAATATGCATAAGACAAGTGTGACATGTTCAACCTCAACAGGAGTCCTGTCATTTTGACTTCTCTAGACCCTAGACCAAAGACAAAGAGCATGGAGGTGGGGAGAGAGAAGTCATCACATCACAGAAGGGAAGTGTTCCTTCCAGTGGGAGTCCTCAAAGCCTCCCTCAAGTTTCTGTCCTTAGGCTGTAGATAAAGGGGTTCAGCATTGGAGGGACCACAGAGTACATCACTGAAGCCACTGTAGTCTTCCTGAGAGAGTCGGTAAAAGCAGAGCTAATGTACACCCCGGCACCTGTCCCATAGAACACGGACACAACTGACAGGTGAGATGACAGGTAGAAAAAGATTTATGCTTTCCTTCTGATGATGGCATTCTCAAGACAGAGGACACAATTTAAATATAAGAGAAAATGATACCAGAGAGAATACTACCAAATATATAAGTTGCAACATATATTAGGGCATTATTAACTAAGGTATCAGAACAGGCCAGCTTGATGACCTGAGCAGGTTCACAGAAGTGAGTGGTATCCAGTTCCGTGAAGAAGGACGCAGCAGCACCATCAAAGTATGGGGGAGGGTGTCCACAGTGCTGAGGAACAAGGAGACCAGAACCAGCAGGACACAGATATGGGGCATTATAATGACTGTGTGCCTCAAGGGATGACAAATGGCCACATACCAGTCATAGGCCAATACTGCAAGGAGAAGATTTTCCAAATATGCAAAAACTAAGACAAAAAAGATCTGGGAGAGACATCTTCTGTAGGTGATGCCCTGATCCTGTGTTTGGATGTTCCCCGGCATCTTGGGGACTGTGCTTGTGCTTAAACAGATGTCACTAAAGGACTGACTACACAGAAAAAAGTACATGGGGTTGTGCAGGTGGGAGTCAGAGCTGACAGCCAGGATGATGAGTAGGTTTCCCAGGATGGTGACCAGGTACATGGACAGGAACAGGCTGAAGATGAGGGGCTGCAGTGCTGGGTCCTCTGTCAGCCCCAGAAGGAATTCTGAAACAGCTGTTTTGTTTGTAGGTTCCATGTTGCTGGTGAATCTGATGAAAAGAGGCAATGAAAGATCATCAGATGTATGGGCAGCACCAGCAGCAGCACTGGGAAGATGCTCCAAGTGCAGTGTTCTTGTTTTCCCTCTAAACTTTCTGCTGATAGACTCTGGGATGAGGGACAGCCATCTGTGCTTTAACAAGCGGTCCGAATGCTTTGATGGATGCTTAATATTGAGAAACAGTTCATTAAAAAAAATTTTCATGGGGCTCTGAACTCAAGTGAATATTCAGATATTTTCCTCTGCTACTTCCTCTTTTCCTTTTTCCTCACTCTATTGTAATAATTTTTTACTTGAACATTGACTCTGTTTCATGTGCTGTGCTAAGTGCTAAGGACGATGGAAAGCATAAGACGCAGGTTTTAGATCAGAATTATTCCATGCCATTATTTTAAAAATGAGGAAGATAAGTTGAAGCAAGTCTGCCCATTAGGCAATGCTTCACTCCTAGAGCAACTCTTTCTTTCCCACCCTAGGAAGTTCTTCCCTTAAGAGAACAGGTGATATATCTTTTTTTGTTGTTGTTGAATCAGCTAAGAGAGATAAAAAGTGACTTGCATAGACAGCTAAGAAAACAGAAAAAAAAATAAGAATAGTTTCCTGACACTGGGAAAGTCAGAAAACACAGGCAACACACTGATAACCAGAAGCCTTCGAGGAGCATCACTGTGGAGCAGAGGTCGCCATCTTTGAACTGAGACAGAAAAGGCTCTGTCAGCATTTATGGTGGGTGTAATATTAGTTTCATGCTAACATTCTCACTAATATTCTCACTCTCAATGAGATCTGGGCTCTAGAGCCTGTTTGAGAAGGGGGAAATCATCCAGGATTTGAGAAGACTCAATGGTCTACTTTTACACTGGGGCCTGCATGGTGGGTATGTCAATCACCTTGAATGAGGAACTTATTTTACAATGTGTACAAATATCCAACCACCACATGGTACACCTTGAATAAATGCAAATGTTATTCAGTTTACTTCAGTGAAGCTGGAAAAATCTGCACGATACCTCTTGATGAGAAATGCATAGAACAATAGCACCCAGCACATGCTCAGCCTATGGGACTCTTATACTCACATTTCCATTTTTTTTTTTTAACTGTCATGAACAATCACATGTAGTGTTATTCATTTCTGAGGAAGAAGTAGTGTGTCTGCACGGCAATTGAGGAAAATGGAAAGAAAGAAAACATCCCTGGTGCAATAAATATCATGGAAAGGCTTGAACTGAAACTCCTTTTGGAAATGATGGGCTTTTGAGAAAAAAAAAAAAAACAAGAAAATAACATCCATAAGAATGATATTTATTTGGTATAGACATATGATGAAATATATAGGAATTAAAATGAGGTCAATGATAACTGAGTGAGGTACATGAACCACACTTCCAAAGCCTTAACTAAGGGACTTTAGTTGCCTGCCTGAATTCATGAGAATTGCCATTCAGCATCTCACCTGGATAGTGAAGATGGAAGATGCGTCCCCAGGAAATGAGGACAGACTGAATGAGTCAGTAGAACCTTAGTCAGGAAGGCTCATCTCTGGGAGGAGGCTCAGGTGCTGCTTCCTGGCTAGGCAGGGCTGCTGAGGGAGGTGGTCCCAGGCTGACTCCTATAGTCTCTGTATCCCTGGGGCTCAATATTCAAAGCTTCTCTTTAAATCATGTTTTAGTAACAATCTAATCCCAAGAGTGCACATCCTTGAAGACCCACGCTGCAGAAGTGAGGGCTTTGGGGTGCTGATTCCTGACCCCTGAGGCCAGGTTTGCACCACTCAGTTCTCTGCCCTGCCTCTCCTCAACTGCATTGCACAGGCCCTGATCACAAGTGGCATCTTCGTAAGAATTGCAGGGCTCCTTTTCAGTTACAAACATGCCCATCTATTTTTAATTCATGACTTCAGAAAGGCTGACGTAATAAAATGTGTGAAGATATTTCATATATGTGTATACTTACCAATATTGGCTAAGATATGGTTAGTCAGCATTCTGTTGATATAACAAATATTTGAGAGGGACTTATTTTCTCTCTCCATTTGGAAAATTTCAGTTCATGGTTGCCTGATCTGTTCATTTGGGACTAAGGTGGCACAGGACATCTGGATGGACAGTGTGGTAGAAAAGGCTGCCAGAAAGTCAGAGAGAAAGAAGGAGCTGGGGTCTCACTGTCCCTTCCAGATCATGACCCTAATGACCTATCTCTCCTCCCTTATTCCCCACATCTGAGAGGTCCCGCCACCTGCCTGTAGCACTGCAGGTTACAACCAAGTCCTTTTCACATGGGCCGTTGGGGGAAGATTATCCAACATCCAGAACTGTGAAAATGCAAACACTCAGGGTGCTTCTCCTTAACTGGTATTGGATATTTTCTGAACTATAATTTTTCCTCCTTATATTTTAGAAAGAACATTCTCATCTATTCTCTTTGATCACTACCAACTGCCCAAAATATAGACAGGATATTACTTCCTGCTTACAGTTTTATAAACACTATTTTCAATTCATCACAGTAGTTTCTTTTTATTGGTGCATATTAATTATATAGAATGATAGGTTTCAATGTGACATATTCATGCACACACAAAAACATAATTTGATCAATGTTGCTTTCAACACATTTTCTTTACGTTAGGGAACTTTGAAGTAAAGTTATGATTATTGTTTTTCACAGAAATGTTAGTTCAGTTGCAAAATTTCCAAAAGGCAAAAAAGAGCAGCTGTGTCCGAAAACTATGTACATTTGGTGTGATTTTAACTGTCATTTAATGGCTGAGTACACCCCAAATTATTGTTCATGTTAAAACCTTTGCACTTAAGAGCTTTGGTATTTTCATTGGCTTATCCACTTAATTTAGAACATTTTAACTTTTTCGTGAGTTTCTAATTTATAGGATAGATTAGTTGAAATTTATGAGAAGATAATGTTATAATCACTTTCTTCACATAATATGAAGTAAGTCTGACTCAGAAAGACAAGTATTGCATTTTTCTATCATATGTGGAATTTTAAAAAATGACATTTAAGTTAAAAGGGACACTATGACAGAAAAGGAAAGGCATCAGGGGGAGGAGTGTATGGGGGTGGAAATGCCCAGAAGATGTCTTATACACGTATGGTTATATGTGGGATACCCCTCCATGGGGTCCGGGACTCAAGAGCCGGCGCAGATTAGAAGAAAGAAAAGAGAGACACAGGGGGCCAGTCTCTGTGCAGAGAAGGCGTTTATTCTTAGTCTCAGACATTTTATGCAGTCTTAAGCAACTCACTGAGCTCATGTCTCAGCTATTTTAAGCATGTTACTCCAGGGCCCTCGAAAACAACCAGCATCAGTACAAATTCTGCAGAAAACAGATATATGAACAGACAGAGAAGTATAAACCACACAGTTCCCCTTATCTCCCCCACCACCAGTCCGTAAGTCAGGCCAAAGAGTAAAAGAAACTTAAAAGAGGAAGAGAGCAGGCCACCAGCCGCAGTTCTTGGTTCACTCGGGTGACCTACGGCGTGAGGATCTCACCTGAAGGAGCTCTCTTCTCCTCTTGACTCAGGCATGCCTGAGTCTCTAAGGTGACTCAGCCTCTTAGGATCGTAAGGTGACCTAGATTACAGTCAGCTGTTCAGCCACAGTTATACTCCAACAAAAGCCCTTCTTCCATATTATCAATATGCACTGATTAAAAAGTAGATTCTAATAATTACATAAACCAGTAACAAAGCCACTTCCTACCACGATCAAGCATGATAGGGAGCGCGTGCTTGGCTATGGTGCACTTTTATACAACTGACAGCAGCGTAGATTTGTTGACAGTAGTGTCACTAGGAACACGAGGCATGCATGGCACTACAACCTCATAGCAGCAGTGACATCATGGGGAGACAGGAAGTCTTTGTGTGCATTATGACCCTAGGGGACCTCCGTCACATACGTAACCTGTCATTGGTCATCATGCCAGCCTGTGTCTGCAGAGGAGACGATCTGATCATACCAATGTTGGAGACCAGAAAAGTGAGCGTGGAGGGTTCAAAAAAATTATTCGAGAGCACATAGGTACAGGACTGCACAGGTGGAATTTAACCCCAAGTGGCTGCAATTCTCATGTCTTCCCAGGTGATCCAGTGTCTTGTATACTTAACAGACACATCAGTGGAGAGATGTTACTCTAGAGATGAGTTTTCTCACGGCCCCCATCATGTCCTTATTCCTCAGGCTGTAGATGAAGGGGTTCATCATGGGGGTGACCACAGTGTACATCACTGAGGCCATTGCACTCTTCCTGGAGGAGGGAGTACCTGTAGAACTGAGGTACACCCCAAAACCTGTCCCATAGAACAAGGAAACAACTACTAAATGTGACCCACAAATAGAGAAAGCTTTATACTTCCCACCAGCAGATGGAATTTTCAGAACAGAGGACACAATTTGAGTATAAGAGAAAATTATCCCACAGAGAGGAACGACACCCAGCAGGCCAGTCACCAGATACACCAGGATGTTATTTATGAGGGTGTCCGAACATGCAAGCTTGAGAATATGAGCCAGTTCACAGAAAAAGTGGGGAATATCCAGGTCTGCACAGAAGGACAGCTGTAGTGCCATCAAAGTGTGGAGCAGGGCATCCAGGATGCTTATGAGGAAGGACAGCAGAACCAGCAGCCCACATAGTTTGGGAGTCATGATGACATTGTATCTCAGTGGGTGACAGATGGCCGCAAATCGATCATAGGCCATCATTATAAGAATTCCATTTTCCAATCCAGCAAAAACCAGGACAAAGCAGATTTGGGTGAGGCAGCCCGAGTAACTGATGGATGTGCTCTGTGCCTGGATGTTCACCAGCATCTTAGGGACCGTGGTAGAGATGAAACACAGGTCAACAAGGGACAGTTTAGAGAGGAAGAAGTACATGGGGGTGTGGAGGCGGGAGTCATAGGTGATGGCCAGGATGATGAGCAGGTTCCCAAGCACCGTGACCAGGTACCCAGACAGGAACAGCGCAAAGAGGATGGGCTGCAGGTCTGGGTCCTCTGAGAGTCCCGTGAGATGGAATTCTGCTGTATGTGAGAAATTTGCTGATTTCATGTCATCGATTTGTCTGATACAAAAGACAAGAGTTACAAGAAAATAAAACTCCCTTCATCCTGTCTGTACCTTGAGAACAAATCAAGTTTTTTTCCTCCTCTCTCCTTCTCTTGCTTTTTATTTACCACAACATTTATTCCTCTATCCCAAGTGTTTTTCTGTTTTATTTTTTCAAGTTTTAATTAGCACATAATAATTGTACATATGTGTGGGGTGTGATGCATGTAATCAAATTGTATTGATCAAATCAACTAATTGGGAAATTAGTGTTGCCACCATCCCATATGTTTACCATTTCAAAATCCTCTCTCCTAGCTCTTTTGAGATACACAATTCATTCTGTTGGCTACAGTCACCAAGGTTTTATTTTCCAACTATTCCATTTCAAGTATGGACACTTATGGAGAATAAGATAGAAAAGAAATATTGACCTCTCCCTTAGAAGGGCTTTAGGCAATGATTCTAGAATCATACTTTCAAGGCTATGAGAAAATGGTCTTTGAGCCAAATCCAGCCAGCTGCTTGTTTTTCTTGGTAAAGTTTTATTGGGTCATAGCTACTGCTTTGTGTATTTTCTATGGCTGCATTTGTGGTACAATGACAGGGTTGAGTCCTTGTCACAGGGACAACATGGCCCACAACTCCTCATATTTACTGTTTCACTCAAACCATTTGCCCATCTGTGATCTGTTGATTAGGATTTAAGTGTAATGTTTTGACAAATATCCTCGAGTACCTTTATGAGAAATATGCATGAAATATTGTCTGCTTGTCTTGTAGTAATTATTGCCTGGATACATTAATTCATTCAGAGTTACAAAATACCAATATTTGGTAATGTGGATAGAGGTTTAAAAAGATGAATTACTAACTGCAAAACTGTTCCAATGTCAACAACACTCACTACAATCCATCTCCATGGATAAATCAATGGTCCAGATAGATCATTCACCCTTTCCATTCCAGAGGCATCCCTCTGGTGTCCTTCTCACCCACCATTTTCCCTTTTTTATTACAGTTTGTGAAAGTAAATATTAACGCCTTTCATGCATAAGTTCCTCCCCCTATTTTTATTTGTATGAGCACATGCATTTTACTTGTATCATATAAGTGTTAGAAAAAACAATGTTAAAAATAAGCCTTTGATCAGATCCTCCCTTGTATTATTTCTGATTCAGCCACCTCAATCCCTGGTCAAGGTGAGCACAGAGCCTCAGCACTGATTCCTGAAGAAGTCCTGGATGGACCAGTTCAGGACCAGTCCTGCATCTTTCCATCCCCTGTCATGAGCCAGATTCCCAAGACTGGACCCTGGAGCCCCCACAGAGGCAACAAAAAGTGGCCTACTACACTTCCAGAGTTGCTATGGTGGCTCCTGCTGCTACCAACTCATCACAACTCCTTCTACTAGAGTTTGTGGACAAATGGATAACATCAAGAATTTACATTGTGACAGAGGGACAGTGAAATCACTGGGACACTTCCAGCATGTGGTGAATTTCTCCATATGGAACTAGAAGATGCCACTCAGTTTGAAGTCACACCAGAAGGGAGAAGGATTACTAGATCAGATCAGATTTTACTGAGTGGAAATAATAATGCCAGTTCTGGAGAAGGGCTGGAAATGTGCCTAGATTTCCCTGACTACTCTAGATTCTGTTTTGTTTTATCATGGTGACAAAGAAGGATTTTTTTCTAAACTTTTTTTCCACTTAGATCCTATAAAGCTAAGATGCCTGTTAAAAGAAGTTTTGATGAGGTACGGGGTGCCCATTTTTGTTAGGTTCACCATGATTATCTTGGGAAAAGAAGTCTTTGTTCTTTGAAGACAAAAATAAAGGTGTTCCAGTTTTTAAAAAAGAAAGAAAAAGATGTCATATGCTGTCAATGTCAAAGCATCCACCAGCTGTTCTTAGGAACTCCTGAGTTAAGGAATTTCCATAAGGAGGTCTCAGGAGCCTGGATAAACCACAGAATCACAACAGATGTGGCCTGGGTGGTGAAGTGAGCCCAGGTAATCCAAGCTCTTTTCACCAGTGCTAGAGACTTACTTTTCATATTCCAAGAAAGCCGGAGGAGAAGATTGGTAGTGCTCTCACCGCAAGGAAATAATAAATGCATGGGCCAACAGATCTGCTAATTCTCTTGGTTTGTTTAAAACATAATGAATATATGTACTGAATCATCACATTGTGTCCCAAAGATACGTACAATCGCTATGCAACAATACGCTTTAAAGAAATAAGGACTTGACTTGAGTTCTGTAAAGATGAAATCTGTAAACAGAAGTGCTTACATTGAGTAGCCACACTCACCCCACCCCAGCCTCCTCAGCCGCCAAAAGAATGAAGGACTTCAGGGAACTGCAGAATCCTTTCTGAAGGGGCAGATTCATGCCCAGGAGGGGAGGGAGTCTCTGGAATTTGGAAAACATTCAGAGGTGAATGTGAATACTGATTATATATGAAAGGGGTGTAGTAAATATATCTAGAAGGGGGCGCAGATGAGTGAAAATAAATACTAACACCTTTTATGCATAAGTTAAGAAATACGCTTCTGAGATCAGCCAAACTCCAAGAGAAAAGTACTGTATGTTTTCCCTCCTATGTGGAAGCTAGAGGGAAAAAGGGGACCCTGTGAGGGTAGAAGACTGACCATTAGAGCAGAGGGAAGGAATGAGGGGAGGGATACCGGGAGGTGGAGGATTTTGGAGTGGTGCAAACATGCCACAGTGAAAGTCAGCACTCTGCATAATCGATATGCACCGATAAAAATAGAAACTCACATTTACTTAATCCCTGTAATGGTTCTCTCACTTCATGAGTATTATCAAGAAAGCTGGGGTGGTGGCTCAAGCCTGTAATCCCAGCACTTAGGGAGGCTGAGACAGGAGAATCTCGAGTTCAAAGGCAGCCTCAGCAACGGCGAGGCACTAAGCAACTCAGTGAGACCCTGTCTCTACATAAAACACAGTTTTGCTACAAATTCATGCATTTCATTCAAATCAGTAATCTATATTTATTTGATTTCCTAAACATAACTGTGGCTCGTTAAAAAATGAACATCAAGCTGGGTGCAGTGGCACATGGCTGTAATCCCAGCACTTTGGGAGGCTGAGGCAGGAGGATTGCAAGTTCAAAGCCAGCCTCAGTAATGGCGAGGTTGCTAAGCAACTCAATGAGACCCCGTCTCTACATAAAACACAAAATAGGGCTGGAGATGTGGCTCAGTGGTCGAGTGCCCCTGAGTTCAATCCCCAGTACCAAAGAAAGAAAGAAAGAGAGAGAGAGAAAAGAAAAGAGGGAAAGAGAGGGGTAGGGGGTGGTAGGAAGTAAGGAAAAACATTAGGAAGGCAAACATAAGAAAAGAGACAATGGGAGAGAGGAAGAAACAGTTCAATTTCTCACAGCATTTCTAGGGAAGTTCATCTTACCTTGAAGACATCAGTGAGGAATATGCCACTTTTTTCCTGGGTATTGAAAGACTCTGGTGGAAAATATACCCCCAGGAAAGGAAGATGGACAATTGAGGCAAAGGGCTTCTGTGCAGGAGAAATGTATCTGGATGGAGACTCTGGGCTGCTTCCTAGCCTGAGTGGGCTGCTGATAGAGTGGTTATAGGTCGACTACTCGGTCTTGTAGCCCTGGGGACACATCGCTCAAAGCTCCTCATTAGCCAGGGGTGTATTGTCACTTATTCTCCTGGGAAGCTCATACCCTCAAGGCACAGAGATCCAGATGAGGAGAAGTACTCAGGATGCCTGGTCCCCTAACCTAAGAGGGCAGGTGCATGTCATTCTCTTGTGTCCTCTTACCTCCAGGGAGTTCTCATCCTTGGATCCTAGGGTTTGAGCTCAAGGGAGCTGGAAGTATTTGCCTTAGACAGAACCTCAGCTTACTCTGAGAGATGATCACTAAGGGACTAGGTGACCAGAAAGCCCTGTATGAAGCTGGAGAGACAAGTCTCAGGGACACAGACAGTACTTTTGTCCTCAAAGTCACTCTAAAAGCTAATGTTTTCTCTGATACATGGAACCTAGCCCAAAGTAAAGGGGGAAAGAGAAAGAAGAAGAAGGTGGGGGATTCCATCCTAATAGAAGAAGGATGGGTGGACTAGATGAAGGGGACGGAGGAGGAGGGAGAAGGAGCGGGAGGAGGGAAGCTTTCCTACGTACATATACAAGTAGACCACAGTGAATCTCACCACCATGTGTAGACATTAACTAAACAAACTAACAGTAAGAAGCAGAATGATCGCTAGAGTAGAGGGAAGGGAAGCGGGGTGGAGGTAGAAGAGAGGGTAAGGAAAAGTACTGGAGACTGAATCAGAGCAAATGATGTTCCATGCCTTAATGATTATGTCAAATGAACCCTAATGTTATGTATAGCTAAAAAAGAACCAGTAAAAAAAAAAAATGTTTCTCTTGTCAATGAAAATCCATTGACAAGTGAGTTGAGATATCCCAGGAAAGGGATGAAAGAGAAATCAGCAGTTTGCTGGTTACTTGGACAGTCTTTCAGGGCTTGCTTGAAAAATAGCAAAACCACTGATTTCAGAGAGATCAAAAAAAAATGCACTAATGCAAAGGAAACAAGTGACAAACTGCCTGCATCTGGCATTTGGAAACTCTGAGAGGTGGACAGAAACACCCTGAACTGATTTTCGAACTTTTAAGTCTAAAATTAGTTCAAAATAAAGCCTTAAATATTAATAATGCCAAACACAGTACTATTACGAACTTATCAACATGGCCAAAGTGAAAAAGACAGACAATGCATGTATTGAAAAGATAGTAGAAGCGTAAATCAGTGAAACTGCTTTGAAAAATTGTTTGATAGTAAAACAGGAGTCACTTCACCAATTTCCTTTTGGTTTCTTGTCTTACAAATTTGAAGACAAAAAATCCAGCAACAGTAAAAATCGGTTACAGTAACAGAAGGGAAGAGTAAATGGAGTAGGATTTATTTAAGTGACAAGAGATAGAACTCCCGAGATGTGGGAGGGAGCCAGATGGCAGGAAAACCCATTTTGGCGTGCTAGCTTAGGGGCTTAGGTTTGGGGTGTGAGCACTGATCAACACCTATGTTAAAGCAAGCATTTAAAGAGTATTGGCTGTCTCCTTAGCCTAAATTTTAATCCATCCTATAACACATATGGGTTCACTCTCACCTTAGGCCATTTTCCCACCTCTCTGGGATGTAGGAACAGGCTGGAGTGATCCATGGTTGAGCCTCATGGGCTTTTACACTTGAAATAGGCCTCGATGGTGCCATTACTGTTTCTACCTTCACTCAGCCTCTGCATTTGAACAAGACCTCAGTTGGGGCCCATCATTTCTGACTGCTGACCCTTGATTATTCTTATTCATTAGTATTGAATGAACGTGGTCATGTCTACACCTTATGAGCCCAAACCTCCACTCCTAGATAGCATCCAACAAAAACGAGTACAAGCAGCATGCACAATAATGTCCGTAGCTCAGAATTCATAAAACACCCTGGCTAAAAACAACCCAGTGTCCAAAACACCCAAATGAATAACATGTGCATGTCCACACTGTGGAAAAGAACACAGCACTGAGAATAAACTCTTGTTAAACAGAACCACATAAATGAACCTCACGAGTATAGTCTGCAGCAGAAGAAGTTAGGCACAAATGATTACATAGGATCTCAAGTACAAGAATGCATACAACTCTGAAAATGTGCTAGAAGCCTTATAACTTTCCATTTTAAATGGGTCAGTGTGACAGCAGGTAAATTATATCTCGGTGCAGCTATTGAAAAGGCTTGAATCCATATACTACTGTGTCCTGGTGGCAGAAATCAGGGGTTTAGGGACTAACAGGAACAGTGGGAAGTGGCTGATGGCTGATGGCTGATGCCTGATGTTGACCAGTGTGTGCAGTGGTTAACACATTCTTTTCTATCTTGTAAAAATCCCCAGTGGTATACATTTTTATCCATATATTAAAGGTAAACAACAATGTGTTACAAAACATACAGAATTCCAAGACAAAGAAAATAATCCCAATCCTGGTGGATTGATTCACTCATACTTTTTGATGGTAAATAACACAACAGAACCACTGATCTCTCTGAAATCAGTGGTTTTGCTATTTTTAAATTTTGCTATATTTCAACAGAAGTTTAAAGGAATTTGGAAGATTTTCAAATACAGTTTAAAGCATCATCTAATAAATACAAACATATATCAATTAATTATCCAATTTGTCTATAGTACATAAAATATATAAAATCTGTGAGGTATATTTTGTAGTAATAGCAGTCACTGGAAATAAAAAAAAGAAGTCCTTACACTCACAACATAAACACAGAAGTACACACACACGCGCGTGCGCACACACACACTCAAACCATGGGCGCTTGAACATTAGGTGTTGGTTTTTCTCAAGTAGCAAGTCTGATAGATATTTAAGGAATTTTCCTTCAGCAGTGAGTTTTGCATACCTTCCAGGAAATGGAAAATACTTTAGGAATTTCTCACAGTCATTGGATAACTTGAGTTTCTCCTGTGTTACGCTTCTTCCCACACCAAGGTTTGCTTTATTCACAATAAAGTAGGAGGGGCTAAGTATATAATATGATGGTTCTAGATGTTATTATTTACTCTGTGCCAGGAATCAGGCTAAGTGACTTCCCAGCAGAATCGCATGCTATGTCAGCTCTACTCAAAAGCCACCTGAGGCATCACCTATGGCTTTGTTAGAAATGCACACTCATAGGCCACCCCACACTGCTAGAGTGTCTCTGAGGCTTTGACCAAGGGGACTGTGTTCAAAACCATTCTCTGGGTGAGTCTAATGTGCTGTAAGTTTTGTGGCTATGAGAGGGTCCATCTAATCATTTCATGAAAAGTCCATTCACTGCACCAGGGATTAGTTTGCAAATGTGCAGAGGTCCCAAATCCAGGTGTATTCTGGATGACTCCATGAGAAGGTCTCCTCTCTAATGAAGTAAGACATACTCAGCTTTCTGTCCCTAGGGACCGTGCCAGAATATGACACCTGCGATCAGTCCAGGCACCCAGTCACCACGAGGGGAACCAGCACCAAGATGAAGCTCACTCGTGGAAGGCCAATGAACCCTAGTGTGCAGGACCTGCAGGTGCATCTTTAGAACAATAGTTTATGCAAGATGATCTTCTTAGTTGTTTGACCAAATTTGAGCTGCAGCCATCCTCACAATGGAATTCAAATATTTCATGATCATGTCAAATCCTGGGAGACAGAATGCAGACTAATCTAATGGATGAGAAGCCAAGTGCAGTGGGTGCTGTGCTTGCTGTGGGTCCTGTGGGCGCTGTGGGTGCTGTGCAGGCAGAACTTATACCAACCGCTGAGTCCACCCCAGCTGCCACCAGGATTGACTGACAGCAATGTATACTGCTCCGCTCTCTGGAGAAATAAATACGCTAGCCCAGCAAAAGCCTCAGTAATAAAGCTCAGGATGTCCTAGGGCTATAAAACAGGCCTTAAGTGGGCACAATTTTGGAAAGCCACACACATGGCATTATCCATGGGCCAAGCCAGAGGCTATCCCTTCACTATAGAGAAATCCTTGCTTGGCTCCTCCTTCACCTAATTGTCCTGTTTCACTCCCATTCTCCTGAGAACCCCCTTCCCAAATCACTACAGCATCCCTTGCTCAGGTTCTGTTTGTATGGAGGTTGACCAAGAAATCAAGCTCAGAAGGGTCACGTGTATTTTCAACATTTGCTAGAGAAGGCCCAAGTCAGGTTTCAGACCTAAGTTGGAAAACCCTTAGCCTTTATGCTATCTAATCACCAAAGCATTAGAACTGTGATTTCCCAGTGTCCCTGCACATTGACCCTGACTAGAAGCCCAAGGACAAAGCAGATGGTACAGTCACCAAGAAGGAGGTTTAATGATGAGTTTCCTCAAGGCCTCCTTCATGTCCCTGTTCCTCGGGCTGTAGATAAAGGGGTTCAGCATTGGAGGGACCACAGTGTACATCACTGAGGCTGCTGCAGTATTTGTGGAAGAGTCAGTCACTTCAGAGCTAATGTACACCCCTAAACCTGTCCCATAGTACAAAGAGACCACTGAGAGGTGAGACCCACAGGGAAAAGGCTTTACGCTTTCCCCTAGCTAATGGCATTCTCAGAATGGAGGAGACCATTTGAACATAAGAGGAAATAATCCCAAGAAGAGGAACACCACCCAATATGCCAGACACTAAATAGAACAGGATGTTCTTGATGAGGGTTTCAGAACAGGCCAGCCCGACAACCTGAGTAAGTTCACAGAAGGGGGGACCTTCAGGGCTGTGCAGAAGGACAGCCACAGCACCATCAGACAATGCAGCAGGCCATCCACAATGCTGATGGTGAAGGACGATCCAATCAGCAGGACACACAGATGAGGGTTCATGATGACTGTGTACCTGAGTGGATGGCAGATGGCCACATAATGGTCATAAGCCATCGCTGCAAGGAGACGATTTTTCAATCCAGCAAAAACAAGGACAGAGCAGACCTGGGTGAGGCAGCCTGCAGAACTGATGGCCTTGCTGTGTCTCTGGATGTTCTTCAGCATCCTAGGGACTGTGCTGGTGCCAAAACAGATGTCATTGAAGGACAGATTGGAGAGGAAGAAATACATGGGGGGTGTGGAGGTGGGAGTCAGAGCTGACAGCCAGGATGATGAGCAGGTTCCCAAGCACTGTGACCAGGTACATGGACAGGAACAGTTCAAAGAGGATGGGCTGCAGGTCTGGTTCCCAGGAGGAGGAATTCTGAGACACCTGTTTGGTTTTCTGATTCTATGATGTTGAGGAGGCTGATGGGGAAAGTGAAGATGATGTAACTGATTACGGATCCCTTGTTTTAGAAAACCCACAGCTGTGTTGTAAAATCACGTCCATGTTGATCATCTTTCCCCTACCACTCTCTCCCTTCCCACCTTCTTTTTGTTCTGTCTCCCACTATCATACATTATCTGATGATCCACCTTTTATTTGCTGAAAACCTGTTCTTCTCCCACTTTGCATCAACTAATAGGAATAATATAGGAAACAATATATCACATGTTATCTGAGAATGCTCTAAAGGAAACAAAAAGCAAACTGTATTCAATCTAATTGAGCTGCAACAGCTTCTGTCAAGATTTCAAGCTCAGACTGACTTGCTCCAGGGCTTGCGTTATGACAACAAAATATTGTGACATTTGTGAGAAGCCTCAGTCTCCACATGCACATACTATGGAAAATGTGATAACACCTGATGAGAATGTCACAAGGACAAGTAATGAGAACACAAACTACTTTAGACTAGTGCTTGATGAGAGCCACTGTTAATATTTCTATTCTGATTTGTTTCTGCCAAGGACATGACCAGACAACCTGGCACAGTTCGTGATAGAAGGAAAGTAGCAGGTGGGGGAAAATGTAGGGAGATGAAAGAATGATAGAACACCATTGAATAAACAAATCTTCATTCATTATATGCAAATTTGAGGGAACAACTGAGGCCTAGAGATTCCAAATGAGAATCATGAGTACATGGAGAAAGAAGAGTGGACATCTCAGTGAACATCAGTGGCCCCAATGTTTGTTTCTCATGGACATTTAATAAGATATCTAGTACTGAAAATAAACTAAGCCAGGTGGAGTGGTGCACCCCTGTAATCCCAGCTACTTAAGAGACTGAGGCAGGAGGATTGCAAGTTTGAGGCCAGCCTGGGACATTTAGTGAAAACTTGTCTCCAAAAGAAAAAAAAAAAAAAACAGTAAAAGTGCTGGAGATATAGCTCAGTGGTATACCGAGCACCCTTGAGTTCAAACCTCAGATCTGGAAAAAATAAGTCATTAAGTACCTAAAACAGATCTACATGTAGGAACAATAATGGTAGAAGAGTAAAAGAAAAAAGTTGTTTGCCTGAGTAGACATCTGTAGCATGATAAAATTTAAGAAAGTTTAAAAACACATACATATTAAAACTTTAATTTCTTTATGCACATCATAAACAACAAAGACCTGGATATACACCACTTACCATTAAATTATATTGCCGTGTCTGTATCAGATACTGTTAAAGAAATTGAATATGCATATTTGTTGTTACATATCTTCAATCATATTAGATCATGTGTTTTCTCTCCCCCAAAGGAGAAAACAACAACACATATTGATAATACATGTTAAAGAGGATCTGGGTGATATTTCCACACAGGTGTTCAGTGTTAGCTCACCAAAGCAACCACCCCTTTTCCACTCTCCCTCTGCACATGGTTCCCAACGCCTAGTAATTGGCATTCCACTCTCAAGTTGACATTTTTAGTTTCCACATATGAGACAGACTATGATCTTGGTTCACATTTTAAAATCTTGTTTATTGCACATGGAATTTTAAAATTGGTTGTTTAAAAATAATGTTTAATCACTTTTTAGTCTTGGTACATTTTTTCTCTGGTCCACTAACTTTAATGACTTTACCTTCTTCCAATATCTTCATACATCACATACACCCACATATACCTACACATATACAGTACACATGCATATATGTACATTACATATAGATGCCTACATGTATGTTATGTATACACACATACCCATACAGACACACAGAAACACTCCGACATACAAACACACAATGTGTAAAAAAATTAAATAACAATTAAAAATTTTTCCCCTGCAAAAAGAAAGAGGGTGGAGTGAAACATAAAGCCTCAATATATTGATACGTGCTATTATGATATTTTAAGAAAAGATCTCTGGTGGCAAAATATCAACACTGGCTAATTCTGGAAGCATGTATACATGTTTACTGGTTCTGTTTTCCTGTGCTGTTTCCCCTTTTTTTTTTCAGTACTGCACAGAGTCACATGGAACAAAAGTAAACGAGTGTATCATCTTGGGTTTGGTGATATGTGCAAATATTTGTCATTTTTAAATTTTTCAATTAATTTATAATGGAAATATTTATGAAATATGGAGTAATTTATTTTTTCATATATAAAGTGTGTAAGAACTAGCCAATATAATTAACACCTCCATCATCTTGAACTTTTGTCATGTATTTGTGGGGAGAAAATTCCAATACTCTTTTCTAGCTAGGAAGGAAGAAGCTTAGGGAGAGGTTGTTCAGTGGGTATAATGGTATAGTTAGTTCAGAAGAATACATTCTGTTTCCTATTGCACAGTAGAAAAAATATACTTAGCAATAATAAGTCATGTATTTCAAAGTATTTAGCAAATTTTATTGTTTTTATTTGTTTTAAATCCTGTATATATTCTGGATGAAAGACTTTTACCAAATAAATCATTTAGAAATACTCTGTTCAAGTCTGGGGCTTGTCTTTCTCTTCTCTTAAAATGTCTTCTAGAAATGGAGGTTTTATATTTTGGTAAAGACAAAATTTTCTACTTGTTTCTTTGAATCACAGGTTTTCTGTTGTGACTTAGAAATTTTCACCTAATGTAAAATTTTAGAAGTTTTCTCCTGTGTTTTCTTCTAGACTTTTCCATTTTTATATTTAATTTCATCTGAATTCATTTTTGCACATGACAAGAGACGGGAGAAATTTTTTTTTAAAGTTTTTATTTAAGTACAGATATCTAATAGTTAAATATTGTGATTTGTTGAAAAGACCATTCTTTCTATTTTGAATTACCTTTTTATCTGTTGCAAAAAAAATGTCTCCATATGTATGTAAGACCATTGATTTACTTGTCTGTATCTACACCAATACCACACTATAACTATTATAATTTTACAATAAAACTTGAAGGCAGGTACCATATATTCTTGAACTTTGTGATTCTTCTTTTATTTCAGTATGGAACTTGAGCCTTGGAATTCCTGTATGACTGGCAAGTTTTCTACCATTTATTTACCTTCCTAACATTTTTTTTATCTCCAGTCGTGGTCTTACAAAGTTGCTGAGACTGTCCTCAAACTTGTGATCCTCCTGCATCAGCCTCCTAAATAACTAAGATTGTAGGCATGCACCATTTCACCCAGCCAATTTGGTTCACCTTTTTCACAGTCATTTTGGCACTTCTAAGCCCCTTACATTTCTTTTTCAACTTATAACTTCTTACCCAAAGCCTGCTGAGGTGTTATTTGGAATTGTACCAAATCCAAGTGCCATACTTAGGGGCAATTGACATTTGACAATTGAGATAAAAGCATTCAAGGAAATATTGACAAATATGTTAAATATAAGCACTGTGATCATTAAAAAATCATAAAAGTGATATGTAAATCATACACTTAATAAAGAAATTTTCAATGCATTTAACTGAAAAGATAATCCAAATAAAGAATTCTAATAAATTACTAATAATAACAGGCAATTGAGTAGAAATAACACAAGTAGCATTTTACAAAAGAGGAAAAGTAAATCCTCCATTACATGAGAAGTTGCTCAAACTCATAAAAGAAATAAATATTAACTATTTTACATGCACCACATAGGTAGGAAACCAGGTAGGAAACATTCACTCATTTCTACCAGGGAACACACACACATTCATTCAAACACTTTTGCCCACAATGGCAGAAAACTTAGCCTGCCATTCTGATGAAGCTCAGTGTTGGGGTACTTTCCCAACATGCACAAGACTGTGAGTAAGATACCCAATACCAAAAACAAAAACAAAAGAAAACATACCCACAACAGCAGAAGACTAGCTACAGAACACTGCATCAAATCAGAAAGGATGACTAGTTCAATTTTCACTACACATTATGTATTTTACACTATGTATTTTTTTGTACCAGGGATTGATCTCAGGGGCATTTAACTACTGAGCCACATCCCCAGCCCTATTTTGTATTTTTTTAATTTGGAGACAGTGTCTCACTGAGTTGCTTAACTCCTCACTTTCATTGAGGCTGGCTTTGAACTCTCCATCCTCCTGCCTCAGCCTCCCAAGCTGCTGGGATTACAGACATGCACCATGGTATACTATGTAAAATTACATGGTTTTACAAGAAAATGAATTGGTGCACGACCCAACAAGGTGATTAAAAAAAATGTGGTTGAATCCCATGAAAATGATTGTTGTTGGGCAAACATGATTAGCAACAGTACCAAAGAATTCAGACTAGTTGAGGAAAATATACAAATGATAAATATAAAATTTGACATGCTAATACAGAGAGGAGAGATAATGTGACTGGGGAACTCTGCAAGCATAGTCTATGTTTATTCTGGTTTATTAAACCAGTGATCTATACGTATGTTTTCTTTATGGTACTACAATGTAAAGACTATAGATAAGTTTATATTTTAAAAATATGCTATTTGAACACATACATTTGAGGCATATTGCATATCACAAATGCATTCTTTTCTCTTCTTGAAATGCTGATACCTATCTTCCCAGACTTGAGATAGCCTCAAAAATCACACAAGAGGCTTATGAATCACTACTGCAGACATCGCCCCAAAGATTCAAACTCAGTAGTTTTGGTGAGATTAATGAGCCTGCCATGTGAACAAAGTCCTCAGGTGATTCACTCCTGCAGGTGCTCTGTGGGCACCAGTGGAGGGACCTCTGCTCTAGAAGACACTCTGGGGCCAGACAGGGAGCTGTCCACTAATTGTGGTGCTGAAGGCTTTTCCTGGTGATCAACCACCACCTCCTGCACCAAACAGAACCTCTCAGATTCTTCTGTGAGAATTCCATTGGTTTCACCATCTCACCTGGAGAGATGACTCTAGAAACTGTTTTCTGTTTGTTGTAAATCCACCAGGCTGCTGTTTTCTCTGTTGCTGTTTTCTTATTTACACCAAATATCTCTTCCAACAATGGGAACTTTTCTCCACAGAAAATGATTTCCTCATAAGCACACATTTACAATTTTTAAATGAGTAACTTACATGTTGACTTGATTCACTCTGGGAAATTGTTTTAAATCAATCACCTGAAGAATTTCATTTTACAAAATATTTTCCTCAAGGCTTCCCTCATATCCCTATTCCTCAGGCTGTAGATAAAGGGGTTTAGTATTTGAGGGACCACAGTGTACATCATAGAAGCTGCTGCAGTCTTCCTGGATGACACAGCAACTGCAGAGCTAATGTACACTCCAAAACCTGTCCCATAAAATGAAAAAACAACTAAGAGATGAGACCCACAGGTAGAAAAGGCTTTATATTTTCTGCCAGCTGATGGCATTCTCAAAAGAGAACAGACAATCTGAGCATATGAAACAATGATCCCAAACAAAGAACTCCCACCTAATATGACAGAGAAAAAATAAACCAAAATCTTATTGATAAGAGTATCAGAACAGGCCAGCTTGATGACCTGAGCAAGTTCACAGAAGAAGTGGGGAACCTCCAGGTCTGTGCAGAAGGACAGCCGCAGCAGCATCAGAGTGTGGAGGAGAGCATCCACAGTGCTGATGAACAGAGAGATCAGAACCAGCATCACACAGATGGAAGGATTCATGATGATGGTGTACATCAGTGGGTGACAAATGGCCACATAGCGGTCATAAGCCATTGCTGTAAGGAGACAATTCTCTAAGACAAGAAAAGCCAGGACAAAGAAGACCTGGGAGAGGCAGCCTGTGTAGGAGATGCTCGGACTCTGTGCTTGGATGTTCACCAGCATCTTGGGGATGGTGCTTGTGCTCAAGCAGATATCAGTAAAGGACAGACTGGACAGAAGGAAGTACATGGGGGTGTGGAGGTGAGGATCAAAATTCA
>PVHX01021742.1:0-29101 GCA_004024805.1 Geosciurus inauris
AGAAAACATTTGGCCTTTGGTTTTTTGGGATTGGCTTACTTTGCTTAGCATGATACTTTCCAACTCCATCCATTTACCTGCAAATGCCATAATTTTATTCTCTTTTAATGCCTAGTAGTATTCCATTGTGTATATATACCACAGTTTCTTTATCCATTCATCTCTTGAAGGGCATCTAGGTTGGTTCCACAGATTAGCAGTTGTGAATTATGCTGCTATAAACATTGAAGCGGCTGTGTCACTGTAGTATGCTGTTTTTAAGTCTTTAGGGTATAGACCGAGGAGTGAGATAGCTGGGTCAAATGGTGGTTTCATTCCACGTTTTCTAAGGAATCTCCATACTGCTTTCCAGATTTTTGTACCAATTTGCAGTCCCACCAGCAAGGTATGAGTGTGCCTTTTCCCCCACATCCTCATCAACACTTATTTCGTACACTGATTTAGGTAATAAGAACTAAGTCAGAATTCTCATTGAGTTTTCAAATTTAGGTACAGGGAGGAGATAAGGAACAACAGGACCATGTCTCACAGAAGCTGTGCCAGCTGGGCCTCACACTCTGGTCACTGTGTGCACCATTCTTCTGTCTGTAGCCCTTCAGAGGTCTCTAAAGATGCCATATTTGGATGCATGGAGTGCCTCAGTATCCAGAGCTGGCCAGTGGCCAGGCTAGAATTAGAGCCCATGCCCTTCCTCCTCTGCCTACTTCCTGCCAGGCCCAGCTGCCCTGTGCCTCCACCCACCCCAGCACATGCCACTCCTCAATCACCCTGACTTTCGCCATTTGGATGTGCTTATGCGGGGTTTGATTCCCCCAGTGCCTGTCATGCTGTCTCTTAGTTCCACATATTATGTCCCATGAAAGTACATGGCATATTATCTTATTCAACACTAATGACTATCTGCATACAGAGGTGGATGCCTTTATTTCTGCCTTTAGGGTGTTGATAGAATAATGGGACCAACAGACAGGAACCAGTGATTCCTATAGGATGTTTCACAGATGACTACAGAGTTTCTGTTAGGCAGACAGCAGGGGCATCACGTGGAAGCAATGTGGGAGGTCCCAATAGAGCTGGTATGATGTTCAAGCAGCTTGCATAACAGCAGGGTACTTTTCCCAGGTCCTTGGGGAGAGCTGATAAGGGGCAAAGTGGGAGGTCCTCAAGGCAGAAAGGGACATAGTGTGGTTCCTTTCTACACTTAATGGTAGTTGTATGACTTGGGTGGAGTAGGTCGAGGTTGTTGAGGTGGAAACTAGAGACCAAGACCCACTGGGAGGTATTGCCACATTTATGATGGGAGATAGGACAAGTTTGAACTTTAGGGGGCGGGAAGTGGCATTGAGGAAATGAAGGGGATTCTCAGGTATCTGGCATGGACACTTGGTGTAGAGAGATGAGGATATCAAGAGGTTTTTCTTGATGTGAAACTGCTAGCTAATATTAGGCAGGGTCAGGCAGTGCTTGTGAGACTATGTTCCGGACAGGTCTGAACAGTAAGGGCATCCTCAGACTCCCTAGTAGGTGGAGTTCCATGGCTGTAATGATGGTAAGTCCTGGAGGCTCCGGTCAGAACTAGATACTAGCTGAACCTTGACCAGGGAAATAAGTCTAGCCATGGCAACCAAGAGGAAGCTAGTCCTTGGCTCAAGGGAGAGCTTGGGTTACAGAAAGGGCCATATGCTCTTGAGCTGGTGTCTGTTCATGTGTCCATCTTAAGAGGGCTGACTGGTTGTAGTCAGGGAATGACTCCAGACCCCTGTGTTACCTGGTTCCAACACCATGCTTGCAGCCTCCAGTTCTTTGGTGGCCGCCTAATAGGTCCCTAATATTCTATGAACACATAGCCAATTTTGGACAGGTATGTGGTAGGACAGCCATTTAGGGTCTATCCTTGTGAGCTGACACCAATTTGCTCCTTGACCTCCCCTGACCTGTAAGCAGTTTTCTAGCACTGAACTCCAGCCTTTTTTTGTGAAGGGGAAAAGCTTACTGTGGTACTCTCTGCTCTGTTTGGGGCTTTCTCCTTATAAGATTGTGTGTGTGTGTGTGTTTCTGTCTGTCTGTCTCTCTCTCTCTTTAATTTTGACACAAGGTCTCCCTAAGTTGAACTTGCAGTCCTCTTGCCTCAGGCTCCCGAGTCACTGTTTGTATGTGTGTACCACCATGCCTGGTGAGGTAGTTTATCTTCATTTATTTCTGTTTAGTGCAAGTTGCGGAAAGAGTTTTGTTTTCAGGGTACACAGGAGTAGTCATTTGGGTCCAGGTGGTCAGAAGGCATTCGGGGGTTGGTGGTGGCAAAGCCTAGCTTGGTGAGTGGTAGGGAATCTGGATAGCCAGTGCTATTCCCACGGTAACCAGGTCCTGACCATAGCCTCTTGTTGGCACTTGAGTGCTGAATTGAGGAAGGGGGGATCCTAGTGCGAATCGTGGAGCCATTTGCAATCAGTGCTCAAGGCACAGAAGCCTCTGAACAAATGCTAAGATAGCTAGTGAGCAAGGGCTGGCCTCTGCTGGAGGCAGAGTGAGATATTAACAGGCAGAACTATCTGCTTTCTGCTTGGCCTGTCTTTTATTTTGTGATTTTTAGACTAGAAACAAGAGCTAAAACATTAAATATAATTTGCAGGTGCTGAGGTTGTGGCTCAATGGTAGAGTATTCAGCATGTGTGAGGTGCTGGGTTTGGTCTTCAGTGCCACATAAAAATAAATAAATAAAAATAACAGCAGATGGAGTCAAATATATAATTTGCAGAACTGAAAACAGTGCTCAGAGCATTTTGGTTTATTCTTCAGCCATCAAACATGAAGAAGCTCTCTGGGCAGGCACTGTGAATGGGACATAGGAATGACAGGTCACTGGGCTGCCCTGAAGAAACCTGGCACCTGGCCAATGGAGTGCCTTCTTTCTTAGCTCTCTAGATCCCATGCAGCAGCCCTTTGCAGCTCATGGCAGAAATGGCCTACACCTTCTCCTCTTTCAGTTTCTTGCTGTTGAGAGGTGTGTTCTGGCTTGTCAGGATAGGCTTATTTCTGGCCTCCAACCAGGTCAGTGCTCCTCCAGTTCTACGTTACTGTCCATGTCATCTCTGACATTACCCTGGCAGGACAGGGCATCCTCCAGTATGTCTTCTGGCATTCAGTGTACTTTGCCCACCGCTCATCAAGCATGCTTCTTTGACCCAGTCAGAGTCATCTGACTACCTCAGAGCTATTGCAGTAAGCTGCATTCTGAGTCTGGTCTCTGTCCATGCATCAGATGTCTTTGCTTCAGTGGAAATGCACCATGTCATCTGGAACTGGCCAATTTGCTGACTGACGAAAGTGACTGCTGGCAGCCTGGAAGGAATGCTCTTAGGACCCTGGCTTAGCCTTCAGTGATTGGTGCTCTCTAGCACAGAGCCCATCTCTGTGACCATGTTCCCCTTGGGCTCCTCTGCACCCCTTTCCTGCTCCTATGTTCACACCTAGTGACCTGGCTGCACTGCCACTGGCCATGGCCTTCTGCTCTCTCTCTTGGGCAGCCTCCAGGCTGTGCTGCTGGGTTGCAAATATTTGCTATTTCTGCTGTACTTCCTTTGCCCTGTGTGGCTGGTTTACCTCCCAGCCTCTCTTGACACTGCTGTTGGAAAGTGGAAAAAGCACTGGGTAGGGCTTGGGGTCACAGGTGAGCGACAGAGGTGTGCTCTGTCGCTATCCTATTGAAAATACTCGTTACCTTCTTAAGGCCTGTCAGGTGACATCATCATTTCCAGTGTGAAGTGCCTATGCCATGGTGGCCTCAGCTGTGTGCACCAGGTCCTTACCAGACCTGGTGCCTGTGTCGTGCCTTTGCTCTGCTTGCTGGTGAATCTGATCCTACATTGCATGTGGGCTGGTTCTCATGTTACTGTTTTGTATCATTCCTCTCACTTCTCTTGTGACTCTGTGGACCTTTCCATTCGTGCTTCTGCTTCCCCCTGGATGCTTTGCAAGCAGGAACCTGTGCCTCGCCTGGCAGCAACAGGTTTCTGCTGCAAGCTTCAAGAAGCAGGAGAGGTAGGGACTCCAATCATGTTTGTTGAATGAAGGATCTAATAGTGCAATGTCGACATTATTTTGTTTTTATTTACATGAAAACAGGTTTGTGCATCTCTTAGCATTAAACCTCCTTTCTATGATTTCTTTTTTAAATATTTTTATTAGTTGTTGATGGACCTTTATTTTCTTTTTTTTTTTAATTTTTATTTAAAAAATTTTTTTTTTTAGTTGTAGATGGACACAATGTCTTTATTTTATTGCTTTGTATGTGGTGCTGAGGATCAAACCCAGGGGTTCACACATGTGAGGCAAGCGCTCTACCACTGAACTACAATCCCAGCCCCTATTTTCTTTATTTATATGTGGTGCTGAGAATCGAACCCAGTGCCTCACACATGCTAGGCAAGTGCTCTACCACTGAGCCACAACCTTAGCTCCTCTATGATTTCTTTAGAGATCACAGCTGTTATGCTGAAGCCCCACATGCACATTCTTTAGTACCCTGTTTGTGTTTGGAGTGGTGAGGGTGCTTTCAAGCACCAGCCGGACTGGGCTTGTTTATTTATTACACTCAATGGAGTAATAAATATTAATATTTAATTATATTAATATTATATTGTAATAAATATTACACTCAGGGAGAGCCCTGACAAGTCTTGTTTGTTTGTTTATTAGCAAACCCAGTGCTGGGAAAACAGGAAGGGAGAAAACCTACACTACAGGGAAGAAGGCAGACTGAGCAGACCAGAGCAGCATATCCCTTGGGAGACAGATGCCCAGCCCAAGCCTATTATTATATCTCTTCCTTTCTAGCAGTACATATCTGTTCTTTCTCTGTATGCATACATATGTACCTGTGTGTGCATGCATGAAGGAGAGTAGTGTATGCTGTCATTCAAGGGGAACTGAGTTTAGCTCGTGTGCATGACTCTATACCTTGGAGCAGCAGTGTGATATAAAACCTTTAATAAGATTTCCTCTCTTGTTATACCTCTGTTAGTAAATGTGTTTTAAAGATACTTTTCACATTTGTATGATCTGTCTCTTTCTGTCCCCAGCTATAAGTTGTTGAATTTGGGGCTGATGTTAGGAGAACATGAATTGTTCCACATAGGGACTCTTTCCTTGGAAGGGA
The DNA here is from genome assembly GCA_004024805.1 of Geosciurus inauris. Taxonomy (NCBI): domain Eukaryota; kingdom Metazoa; phylum Chordata; class Mammalia; order Rodentia; family Sciuridae; genus Geosciurus; species Geosciurus inauris. The sequence goes on from PVHX01021742.1 coordinate 5,156, forward strand.
TTGAGAGATGACTTGTGTGGGCCCCTTTATTTTATAGAGGAACATTCTGAAACTGAGATTCCACTGTGCTCAGTGGCAGGCTTGGGTAGGACCCAGGTCACTCAGAGAACAGGTAGTAGAGACTGGCTGGCCACCCAGTGGTCTAATGCATGCTTGATTTTGTGTTGGTGGTGAGCATTCTGTAAGGGACAGTTCCCCTTGCCCCTCGTGCCAGGGGCTTACTTTTGCTTCATGGTGACCATCTTTCCTTTTCCTTCTTTCTTATGGCCCTGTCCTTTTACTCTCTTATTCAGCTTTCTGTCATTGCTCTGTTGAGCATCCTTCCCTTCATACCTTGATGGGACCTCAGCCAGGCTGCATTCTGGGAACAGCACCTGGTCCTCCCAGGGGCAGCTACCATGAAGGGCCTGATGGCTAAGACTTGCTATTGTGTGTAAATGTCTCTTCTTTTGTGTTTCAGCGAGGATGCCATGAGGAAAGCTGGTGTGGCCCACAGTAAATCTAGCAAGGATATGGAGAGCCATGTATTCCTGAAGGCCAAGACCCGGGTAAGGCCTCCTTGGGTGGAGCCCCTTGTTAGAGAGATTCAGAGAAGAGGATTTGCAGATTCTGAGAACACTCTGTTGGCGTCCTAGAGAGTGGGTTGTATGGTTGCTCACTGATTGATCACAGACCTGGTTGGCCTTGTGTGTAGCATTCTCCTATGTCAATGGAATGAGGATACTGGGTCGGCAGCCCTTGTCTTCACTGCTGGGTACCTTCCATCTGTGGCCAGCCCCTGTGAATCCTGTTTTTCCCATGGAATAGGGACTGCTGAGAGTAAGCACTGGCTCTCTCCTGAGTCTCACCTCAGCAGGGATCCTCCCTGAGCCACAGAGGCTCTGATGCATGGATATAGAAGTGCACCTATTCCCTTTTGTGAAATGAGGCAGGTAGTACTGGTTAAGATTTGAGCCCTGGAACATCACAGGTGGAGTGGGTAGAAGGATTTCTCAGGTGTGAACTCTTGTCTTGGGCTTCATATAATTCTTTTGCTCCCTCCAGGGGGTCACCTGGAACAGCACCTGGTCAGCAGAGCCCTTTTAAAAGAAATGAAGCAAAATGGACGAAATTAAATGAAATGAAAAAACAGGGGTGTGTGTTTATGAGCATATGGTTGTTCAAGGAAGGAACTCCAAGAGCTTGCATATTGAGGTGGGGCAGGGTGGCTTCTGTTGTGTGGATGTGTGTGATAAGCATTGTGATAAGCATTTTGTTTATCTTTTAAGAACAGTATTGAAATTGAATTCATATACTATGTGGTTCAACTGTTTAAGGTGTACAGTTCAGTTGTCTAGGATATTCAGAATTGTGTGAACTATCACTGTAATCTAATTTTAGAATATTTTCCAAAAAAAACTTGGTGCCCAGTAGCAATCACACCTCATTTTCTCCTAGTCATTAGCAACCCTGCTTATCTAGTTTCTGTTGCTATGGATTAACCCATTCTGAACTTCCCATATAAATGTAGTCATACAGGATTGGCATGTAGTTAATTGTTAAAGCACTTGCCTAGCATGCCTGAGGCCCCAGGTTTGATCCCTAGCACTGTTTTTAAAAAAAGTAATGTGATTCATGGGGATTTTTTTGTGTGTTTGACTGAACCATTTTGTAACATGTACCTGATTCCTTTTTATTGCTGAATAACATTCTGTCTGTGGATGGGTAAATCATATATATACACATATATATCCATTTATCAGTTGATGGCCATTTGGATTGTTTATACTTTTGGCTATTATGAATAATGCTGCTATAAATATTCATGTAAAATATTTTCGGTGTGTGTGTGGTGCTGGGGATAGAACTCAGCGCCTTGAGTGTAGTAGGCGAGTGCTGAGCTACAAGTTTTGTGTAGACATGTTTTCCTTTCCTTTGGGTACATACCTAGGGGTGCAGTTGCTGGTTCATATGGTAACTCTATGTATAACTTTTTGAGGAACTATTCCAAAGCAGCTATACCATTTGAACCCATCAGAGGCTTATGAGGTTCCATTTCTCCCCAACACTTATTGTCTTTTTTATTATAGTCATTGTTCTAGTCAGTTTTTTCGCTGCTGTGACTAAAGGACCTGGCCAGCACAATTACAGAGGAGGAAGAGTTTATTTGAGGGTCCATGGTTTCAGAGGTCTTAGTCCATGGAAGGCCAACTTCATTTCTCAGGCTCAAGATGAGGCTGAACATCATGGCGGAGTGTGTGGCAGAGGGAAGCAGAGAGAGACTCCACTCTCCAGATACAAGTATATACACCAAAGCCACGCCCCCAACTCCTACCTTCAGCCACACCCTACCACTTCAGTTACCACTCAGTCAATCCCTATCAGGGAATTAAATCACCGATTGGGTTAAGACTCTTACCACCCAGTCATTTCTCCTCTGAATCTTCTTGCATTGTCTCACATGTGAGCTTTTAGGGGACACCTCACATCTAAACCATAAGTCATCATAATGAATGTGAAGTAATATCCATTGTGCTTTTGATTTACATTTGCCTGGTGGCTAAATGATATTCAGCATCTTTTCATATGCTAGTTGGCCCTTTGTATATTTTCTTTGGAGAGATGTCTATTTATATCATTTGCCTATTTTGAGTATGGGGGAGGGGTGCTACGAATTGAACCCAGGGGAGCTTAACCACTGAGGTAAGTCTCCAGCTCCACCTCCACCCCCCACAAGGTCTTGCTAAGTTGTGAGTGAGGTTGGCCTTGAACTTGATCTTTTTGCCTTAGCCTCCTGAGTTGCTAGGATTACAGGCATGGCCTTTGTCCTATTTTTTAATTAGGTTGGTTTTTGTTTGTTTGTTTTGGTACCAGGACTTGAACTCAGGGGGACTCAACCACTGAGCCACATCCCCAGCCCTATTTTGTGTTTTATGTAGAGACAAAGTCTTACTGAGTTGCTTAGCGCCTCACCGTTGCTGAGGCTGGCTTTGAACTTGTGATTCTCCTGTCTCAGCCTCCCAAAGTGCTGGGATTACAGGCGTGTGCCACTGCACCCGGCTTAATTAGGTTGTTGGTCTTTTCGTTTTAATAGTTCTTTTAATAGGATTTTTTTGGGGGGGGGCTACTGGGGATTGAACTCAGGGACACTTGGCCACTGAGCCACATCCCCAGACCTATTTTGTATTTTAGAGACAGGGTTTCACTGAGTTGCTTAGTGCCTCGCTTTTGCTGAGGCTAGCTTTGAACTCATCATCCTCCTGTCTTAGCCTCCTGAGCTGCTGGGATTACAGGCATGTGCCACTGTGCCTGGCTTTTTAATAGGACTTTAATAGTTCTTTGTGTATCGGTGTACAAATCTCTTATTGGATATATAATTTGCAGATATTGGGGGATGGGATATTTTACTGATTTTGTTTGTATTTTCTTATAATTAAAAGAACTTTGATGAGGCTTATTGAATTGACTGCCTCAGCTTTAAAAATATAGACATTGTTGGTTAAGCACTGTTTACTGTTTATTTATAACAAATAAACCCCAAAACTTAATAGTATAGTGCAGTGAGTTATTTCTCCTGATTCTGTGAGTCAGAAGTAGGGGCAATTGGAATTGCCCAGCTGGACTGTTACGCTGGTCTCACTTCTGACTTCTCATGCGGTTGCTTAAAAAGGGCAACTGGGATAGTCTGGGAGGTCCATAAAGGCTTCACTCAGATGACTGCATGGCAGTTTTCCCAGTATGGCCTCCATTCTGGTATCTCTAGTGGCAGAGCTCAGGCTTTATTATGGCTTTCAAAAAGAAGTGGGGGGCTGGGGCTGTAGCTTAGTGGTAGAGCACTTGCCTAGCATGCGTGAGGCACTGTGTTCGATCCTCAGCACCATATATAAATAATAATGAATAAAATAAAGATCCATCAACAACTAAAAAAAAGTGGGAGCTGCTAGCCCTCAGAGGTTCTAGAATATTGTTTGTATACAGGAAGTCCTTTTGTTTGTGTGATATGGGGATTTCACCCCGGGGCACTCTACCATTGAGCTATGTCCCCAACCCTTCTAGCTCTTTTATTTTTTATTTTGAGAGAGTCTCACTAAGTTGCCAGGGTTGGCCTCAGACTTACAATTCTTCTGCCTCAGCCTCCCTGATTTCTGAGGTTACAAGTGTGCATCTGGATACAGGAAGTATAAAGGCCAGTGTAGATTCAGGGTTGGGAAAATCACCTTTGCCTTTTGGCTTGAGCAGTGGACAGTGATTATTGCCCAGCCATCACAGAGACTACCTCAGAGACACCCCCCTGCCCCAGCAGCTGAGGAATAAGCCTTCCATCTCATACGACATGCCTAGAACAGCCCCTCTCCATCCCAGTTCAGTCTGCCTTAGTCTTTCATTTACTGAATATTGAATTACTTATGCTGCACCTTAATGATTTCAGTCCATTTGCTTCATTTAAGCTGGCTCTAAATCCCTAATTCCTAAAGGAGGCTGTGGCTAATTGAAAGAGAAGTATTTATGAGAACAGTGTTGGAAAATTCCTGCCATTTTTACAGAGACAGACATACTTGGACATTGTCGTCTATGTTTGTCTTTTTACTTATTGATCAAGCTCCACATGAAGGCAAATATCAGTTAGTAAATTTAGAACTTTCCTACCAGGTTGGCCTGTGGGTGGATTCTTCGGGTCAGGATTGCAACTCAGGCATGCCTTAACCTCCCCTTGCTGCCTGAGACCCTGTTAGAACAGCTGTGGGAAAAAAAAGTAAAAAGTAGGACCCTGGAGCAGGGAAAAAGTTAGGGATAAATGATATCTCTGTGGACCCAAGAAGAGCTGGGAGGTAGTGAGTCATGGAGGAGGAGGATGACCTTCCCTTGGAATTCTGATGTGCTTGCAGGTCCAAGGATGCCTTTCTGAAGGGAACTGGAAAACTAATAAACACCTCAGGCTGTTTAGTATATACTCCAGGCAGAGAAAACCTTGAGTGTTTTTCTCTAGAAAATTCACCAAATTGCCAGGAGTGGGCGCATGCTTCCAATGTTATGTTCACTCCCCAAGTTTAAGTTCTACCCATCCTGACATTGGCTGGCTCCAGTGTATGGAGATGAGACTCCATACACTGGAGCCAGCCATACATGGCCAGGTCTCATCTGCAGACTCCAATGTAATGTCCCTTTGAAAGGCTGTGTTCTGAGTTCTTCATGTATGTGAATCTCTTTGAGCTTCACTTAGACCTATAAAGTGGGTACAGTATTATTTTTCCCAGTCAGCTTACAAGGAAATTCAGGCACACACATAAATTAGGTATAATTTATAAGAATAAATAAATTTAAAAATAGTGTTCAGCCTCTATATGGCTGGTTAGAGGAGAGCTAGGATGTAATCCTAGGGGTCTGATGTCAGAGTGGACACTTTTAGCAATGTCCATGTCTCTCCCTGAGTCCCACCCAGTAAAGCAAAAGACATTCACACACCGACTTTAATCCCTGAAGACTTTAATTCTTATGGATAGGACTCTTTTGTCTGAAGGAGGCTGAGGGAAACAAAAATATCTATGCCTGGGTGGTGGACCATAGTTATAATAACAACTCCAAACGTTCCAGGCAGCCTTCTGAGAGTTCAGGGAGATTTGGCAGTCATCACCTATAGGGACAGTATGGAAAGATCCTTACCAGAACTGGGTGTATTTTTCTTCTTCTTCCTTCTTCATTTTTTTAAAAATATTTTTTAGTTATACGTGGACACAGTGTCTTTATTTTGTTTATTTTTATGTGGTGCTGAGGATGGAACCCAGTACCTCACAGGTGCAAGGCAAGCGCTTTGCCACTGAGCCACAACCTCAGTCCTCCTTCTTCATTTAAAAATTTTTTTTTCTTTTAGTTGTAGATGGACACAATGCCTTTATTTTCACTTATTTTTTTTCAATATCTTTATTTTATTTATTTTATGTGGTGCTGAGGATCGCACCCAGTGCCTTACGCATGCGAGGCAAGCACTCTACCTCTGAGCCACAATCCCAGCCCATATTTTCACTTATTTTTATGTGGTCCTGATGATCAAACCCAGTGCCTCATACATGCTAGGCAAGTGCTGTACTACTGAGCCACAACCCCAGCCCCTAGAACTGGGTATATTTCTGTTTGCTTACTTGATCTTTTTAAAATTAAGCAATTGTTCCTTGGAACAACTCCTTCTGTGGGGAATTGGTTTCAGGATTCCCTGAGGATACCAAAATTCACAGATGCTTAAGTCCTTTGTATAAAATGGTATAATACTTGCATAAAAACTGCACACATTTCCTGTATCCTTTAAATCATCTCTTGATTACTATAATACCTAATCTAATACAAATACTGTACTGTATTGGCTAGGGAATAATGATAAAAGTCTATGTATGTTCAGTACAGAACACTATTTTTAAATTTATTTATTCTTATAAATTATACCTAATGGCAGAATGCATTTTATACCTAATGGCAGAATGCATTTTGATTCATTATACACAGATGGAGCACAACTTCATTTCTCTGGTTGTACGTGATGTAGAGTCACACCATATATGCAGTCATACATGAAGCTAGGGCAGTGATGACCATCTCATTCCACCATCTTTCCTGCGCTCATTCCCCTCTCTCTTCCACCAAAGTTCCTCCATTCTTCCTGTGCCCCCTCCCCTATTATGGATCAACATCCACTTATCAGGGAGAACATTCAGCCTTTGGTTTTTGGGGATTGGCTTACTTTGCTTAGCATATTCTCCAACTCCATCCATTTACCTGCAAATGCCATAATTTTATTCTCTTTTATTGCCTAGTAATATTCCATTGTATGTATATATATCACAGTTTTGTTTCTTTTTTGTTTCTTTTTTTTTCTTAGTTGTAGATGGACACAATGTCTTTATTTTATTGCCTTGTATGTGGTGCTGAGGATGAACCCAGGGCCTCACGCAGCAAGCGCTCTACTGCTGAGCTACAATCCCAGCCCGTACCACAGTTTCTTTATCCATTCATCTATTGAATGGCATCTAGGTTGTTTCCACAGTTTAGCTATTGTGCTGCTATAAACATTGAAGTGGCTGTGTCACTGCAGTATGCTGTTTTTAAGTCCTTTGGGTATAGACCAAGGAGTGGGATAGCTGGGTAAAATGGTTGTTTCATTCCAAGTTTTCTAAGGAATCTCCATACTGCTTTCCAGATTGGTTGTACCAATTTGCAGTTCCAGGGGCTGGGATTGTAGCTCAGCGGTAGAGCGCTTGCCTTGCATGCGTGAGGCCCTGGGTTCGATCCTCAGCACCACGTACAAAACAATAAAATAAAGACATTGTGTCCATCTACAGCTAAAAATATATTAAAAAAAAAAAAATTTGCAGTTCCAATGTATGAGTGTGCCTTTTCCCCCACATCCTCACCAACACTTATTGTTTGTATTCTTGATAATTTCCATTCTGGCCGGTGTGAGATGAAATCTTAGAGTAGTTTTGATTTGCATTTCTCTAATTGCTAGAGATGTTGAACATTTTTTTCATATGTCTGTTGATCAGTTGTATATCTTCTTCCAGGAAGTGTCTGTTCAGCTCCTTAGCCCATTTATTGATTGGGTTGTTTGTTTTTTGTTAAGTTTTTGAGTTCTTTATATATCCTGGATATTAGTGCTCCATCTGAGTGCTTGTGGCAAAAATTTGCTCCCAGAATGTAGGCTCTCTGTTCACTTCATTGATTGCAGAACGCTGTTTTTATATATGTATATATTTTTTTGTACTGGGGATTGAACTCAGGGATGCTTTATCCCTGAGCTACATTCTCAGTCATTTTTATTTTTTATTTTGAGACAGGATCTTGCTAAGTGACTGAGGTTGGCCTCAAACTTGTGATCCTCCTGCCTCAGCCTTCGTAATCGCAGCACTTTGGGAGGCTGAGACAGGAGAATCATGAGTTCAAAGCCAGGCTCAGCAATAATGAGGTGCTAAACAACTCACTGAGACCCTATCTCTAAATAAAACACAAAATAGGGGTGAGGATGTGGCTCAGTGGTTGAGTACCCTTGAGTTTAATTCTGAGTAACCCCCCCCACCCCCCGCCAAAAAAGTCCAAGATCCAGCTTTTCATTGAATCTGAATATATCTTCTGCTATTCCTGTTGAATCAAGGGAGCTTACCTGCCCAAGAGTTCAGGTGTTGGAAGTGCTGATTCTTAGACCTGAGAAAAGCATAGGGTATACATTAGAAGATGTAAACACATGAAAAGGTGAGCATTTCCTTATCTGTTGAGATCTCCTACAAAGTCTTGGGATTGTGCTTGGTGCTGCTGGCTCAGAATGAGGCTCCAGTGTTCTTATCACCATTAGCAGTGTTTCTTTGATGAGCTCCATCTAAATGTGTAACTGTCAGGACTTCTGCACTGCCCTTAGTGATATTTGTTCATACGCCTAATTTTAAATGTTATTTGTCCAGTTTTCAGTAGCTGTATTATGAATGTATCCAGGCACTGAGAGAAACATTTTACAAACATCTATCCAGCAACATTCTCCCTAATTTACTTATGAAAAAAACAAATACAGGGCAAGTCAAAGGAAGTATAATGCTTAGCTTGTTTGTTTCCTTGTGCATACTTGGATTCTCTCTTGATCTCTTTGTTGTTGTTTTCTCCTTTGCAGTGCTGGGAATTGAGCTCAGGGCTGCTTTACCACTGAGCTACATCCCTAGTCCTATAAGAAAACCCTATAAGGAAATGAATAAATGAATGTATACATACAAAATTTGAACAAATAAATCTAGTCTCTCCTAATTCTAAAGGCCAGAGGTCTAAAATCAATATTACTGGGCAAAAATCACCATGTCAGTAGGGCTGCACTCCCTCTGAAGTCTCTCAGGGACAATTTTCCTTACATCATCCAGCTTGTGGTAGCTGCTGGTATCCCTTGTTGTATGAATGTGTCACGCCAGGCTTCAAGACCGAGCATCATACGGTAAAATGTTTCTCTACTCCATCTTATATCTCCTTCTTCTGTCTCCTTTTTATGAGGATACATATGATTGCAGTTAAGGCCCACTTTCCTGCTCTCCTATCTCAGGATCCTTAAGCACATCTGCAAAAACCCTTGCTCCAAATAAGGTAACATTTATAGGTTCCAGGGAATCAGGCCTGATATATTGGGACCTATTATTTACCCCACTAAAGATGGAAAGTTGACCAGTGATTGCCTAGAGCCAAGAGTGCTATAGGGGTAATGGAGTTTCCTTTAAGAGTGATGAAAAAATTTTGTGGTAATGTTGAACAACTCTGAATATATTAAAAACTACTGAATGGTATACTTTAAATAGGTGGACTTTATGGAAAGTGAATTATATTTCAATAAAACTATTATGTATGTGTATATATATATATTTGTTTAGTTTTTTTTTTAAATATTTATTTTTGTAGGTGGACAGAATATCTTTATTTGATTTTATGTGGTGCTGAGGGTTGAACCCAGTGCCTCCCGCGTGCTAGGCAAGCACGCTACCACTGAGCCATAACCCCAGCCCGTAGTTTTTGTTTTGAGATAGGTTCTAAGTTGCTCAGAGACTTGCTAAGTTGCTGAGGCTAGTTTTGAGGCTGACTTTGAACTTATGATCCTCCTGCTTCAGCCTTCCAAGCTGGGATTACAGGCATGTGCCACCATGCCCAGCTAAAACTATTATATTTTTTAAAATGGAATCAGTGAAAGTTATAGAGAAAGTTGTCTATCTGTCCTTGGTAGCAAGGTCAGGGCAACTTGGTTTCCTTGACTGGGAAGGGGTCGGGGATGGTGTTGGGGCTGCCTTGGCTTGAGAATGCCCTCTGAGGTTTGATACATTTTTTTAATGTGTCAGGAAAACTTTCAGAGAGATATAAATGTCCAGACTCCCAGAGCCTGTAGTTGTTGCAATTTGACCTGTCAATGGCCCTCTTGAAGTGTTCAGGGCAGATCTCAGCTTTCATGGTGGTGTAGCCCTGCAACTGCACACCTTCTCCACACAGAGGACACGCACCAGGGCCCCCCTTAACAATAACATAACCTGTCAGCGTAAAGGCCTTGTTCACATCTCAGCAGTTTTTTTCCTTACAGTTTGTTTATTTGAATCAGGATCCAAATAAGGGTCTCTTCTCCCTTAAGGCCTCTCTCAGCCTGTAGAAAAAACAGCCCAGCAGTCCTGTACATGGTCCCTGATGCCTGGCTCACTCCTGCCTGCCCCTTTATTGTGAACTGTATGCTAGATTGAAAGAACAGAGAGGTACAGTCTTGTTAGCAAGAATGGATTCGAGGTGACCTTTTCTGGTATTTCTGGGTTTCTCGCTTCAATGAGCCACAATTATTGGGGGTTTAGAGGTGTGGCAGCCTGACTCCTTGTAAAGTTCTCCATTATCTGATAATTCCCTTGTTTAATTAGGGATTGCAAAATGGTAATTGTCCTTAATTTTGGCTCTTCTTCCACATTTATTACATGGAATTTTTTTGTCAAGCATTTTTTATTATCAGGGAGAATTTTTTTTAAACACTACTTGTTCTAGGTCACCAGGAATGCTCTTATTATTCTTTTTTTTTTTTTTTTTTTGGTACTGGGGATTGAACTCAGGGGTACTCGACCACTGAGCCATATCCTCAGCCCTGTTTTCTGTTTTATGTAAAGACAGGGTCTCACTGAGTTGCTTGCTTAGTGCCTCACCGTTGCGAAAGCTGGCTTTGAACTCGCAATTCTCTTGTCTCAGCCTCCCTAAGTGCTGGGATTACAGGCTTGAGCCACCGCGCCTGGCTGCTCTTATTATTCTTTTCAGGACAAATAGTACCCTTAGAGGGCCACAGATGGGTTCTCTTCTTTGAGCAACATTTTAAGCTCAGGGCTTTATATTTGGTATGTTTTGGTCCATAGTAGTAGCTTGTGTTGATGTTTAGATGGTCGTGTCCTCCTTCAGTGGTAGTTCCCATGTCCCCTATACTCTTAGGGCTCCTTACATGACCCTTTTAGTCTTTTCTAGCTTGCTGATATTTAGGCCCTGGGATTGCTTATTTCTCTCTAAGAGTCCCTGAGTCCTTTTTTGAGGGTGAAATGGCATTCAGTGCATGCAATTGTGGACTCAGCTCTGCTCATTGCTTTTGGGGCTTTTTGTGAATAGAATTAAGAAATAAAATGTTTTTGAAATAATAAGAAACATCTCATAAAGTCAGGTGTGGTCGTGCATACCTGTAATCTCAGGGCTTCTGGAGGCTGAGGCAGGAGGATTGCAAGTTTGTGGCCAACCTCAGCAACTTCATGAGACTGTGTTTCAAAATTAAAAGGGGTGAGGAAGCTCTGTAATATTACAGTGATGTTTCCAATTCAAATTAACTTTGCAGCGTTGTTACTTTGATTTTGAATGTTGTCTTTTCTGTTACTGTGAACATCTTGTTTTTCAATATCATTAGAATAATTGTTTGCTTTATTCTCATATGGTTTCAGAATAAATGACTTAATACCGCTAGTAACAAATTGTGGACTAAAAATTTGAGATTATTACAGCTTTGTCCTTTAAAATGTACTCTGTCAGGCATGTCTGGGTTTTTTTTGTTTCCTTTTTTGAAAAAGGCTACTCAAAGGAATTCTTTTCCCTGTATGATTCTACCACCAGCTTGATAGCTAACTCATTTGTCTTGGTTGATTTTGAATTTGGGGGAATTGTGCCTTTTTCTTTTGGTTGTTTTATCTTTTTCTTTTCCTTTTCTTTTCTGTTTTTCTTTTTTTGTACTCATTTAATTCAGAGGCACCTAAACACTCAGCCACATCCCCACCCCTTTTTAAAATTTTTTTTAAATTTTTTTTTTAGTTGTTGATGGATCTTTATTTTATTCATTTATTATTTTATATGTGGTGCTGAGGATCGAACCCAGTGCCTCACGCATGCTAGGCAAGTGCTCTACCACTGTGCTACAGCCCCAGCCCCCCTTTTTAAAAATTAAAAAAAAATTTTTTAGTTGTAGATGTACACAATATCTTTATTTGTTTACTTACTTTTATGTGATGCTGAGGATTGAACCCAGTGTCTCGCATGTGCAAGGCAAGCGCTCTGCCACTGAGCTACAACCCCAGCAGCCCTCCCCATCTTTTTGGGGGGCGGGGGGCACTGGAGATTGAACTCAGGGGTACTTGACCACTGAGCCACATCCCCAGCCCTGTTTTGTGTTTTATGTAGAGACAGTGTCTCACTGAGATGCTTAGTTGCTGAGGCTGGCTCTGAACTCTCAATTTTCCTGTCTCAGCCTCCCTAAGTGCTGGGATTATAGGCTTGTGCCACTGCACCCGGCTCCATCCCTTTTTTATATTTTATTTAGAGACAAGGTTTCACTGAGTTGCTTAGGGCCTTGCTAAGTTGCTGAGTCTGGCTTTAAACTTGTGACCCTCCTGTCTCAGCCTCCTGAGCTGCTGGGATTACAGGCGTGTGCCACCAGGACTGGCTGTGTTTTGTCTTTTCAGTGGCGAAAAATTTACATGTTTTCATGGCAAAAACCAGTAGGTTTGGAAAAAGCTCATTTCTCGCCCATTTCTTATTACTTGTTTATCCATGATTTTGGTTTATTCTTCCGGTATTTCTTTTGACAGATTTAAGTGATTTGGATTCCCCAGGTCTGAGACAAAAGGCAGCATTTAGCACAGAGTACATGGTGGATGGTATTTTATAAGGAGTATGCAAGCTTCTCCCACTCTTTCTGAGGCTCACTCCATGGCATATTGTTGAGCCTCTGTGCAAGCAAGACTTGCACACATCAAGCATGTGTTCAAAGTCTTAAGCTTGTGTATGTGTGTGTGTTTGGTGTATCAGGTCAGGGATCAGACCTGGGGCCTCACATATGTTAAGCACATGCTCTACCACTAGGCTACCCGCTCAGAGGCCTCAAGATTTTTCTTAATGCTTTCATTTTCTCATCTGGAAACTAAATGGTTGGGGGAATTAAAAGCATTAATACATGTGAAGTCTTTATAGCAATGTTGACAGGGTGAGTGCTCAAGTGTTGGCTGCTCTTGTTATGGTATTTTTGTTTATGGTCTGGTAATAACAGCTTGAGTGTAGGCTGGACACTTAAATTTTTTTTTGGTACTGGGGATTGAACTCAGGGGCACTCGACCACTGAGCCACATCCCCAGCCCTATTTTGTGTTTTATGTAGAGACAGGGTCTCACTGAGTTGCTTAGCGCCTCGAGGTTGCTGAGGCTGGCTTTGAACTCGCGATTCTCCTGTCTCAGCCTCCCTAAGTACTGGGATTACAGGCTTGTGCCACCGCGCCCGACTGACACTTTAAAGTTTTGATAGTGAGCAGAGGAGTTGGTCGAAAGATAAAGTGGTTATCTGCCCTTGGCCTTTTTTCTGGGGCTGTTGTGGCAAGTTTGTTGCTTTGAAGCCAGGGAGTACCATTATCTCTGTCTGGATGGGGGCTGGAAATTCTCACACCTGGGAAGGTAAGTTAGGATACCATCATTCAAAGACAAAATAAGCAGGTGGGGGCATAAAAGATAGCCCAGCCCTGGGGGATGAGCGGTACATGTTCTTGGCTGACTTGCTTGTGGGAGAACATAAAAAATGTGTTTCATTCCTGAGAAAGTCCCTTGGCCATCAGGGTGACTTACTGCCCCTTTTTCTCATAAGGCATTTCTTCCCCTCCACCCACCCTCAGATCTGCTGAGATAGACTAGACCTTTATGGCTTTCCCAGCTCTGGGCCAGTAGTGGCAAGTGGAAGTAGGCACTGCATGATGGTAATATCTACCCATCTGACTCCTGGCAGTTGGGTGTAACTATGTCTTGCTTCTGTGGAGAAGGTGTTTGGGGACATACTCTTGAGCCTTATTTATCATGTCTTGTGTCTATGTAAACCTAACTTTTTTCTTTTGAACTTACTCCCTCCTGTTTTACCTTTCATGGTAATAGAGAAAACTCAACAAATTGTTTTAAGGTATTGCAGACCTATAAGGTAGTCTAAGGCTTTAATGAGAGGTCAGATGTGGATCTGGCTGGCTTCTAAGTTCTCTCCTCCTAGACCCGACTGCCTCATTTCCATTCCCAAGCTTCCTTTGGTCCTTACACTTCTATTGCTTCCCCTTCTCAAGTCCTTCAGGGACCTGGCCTTGACAGGCAACTGAGTGGGGAGGGGGGTCCCCTCCACCTCCAGCTTGTTGTCTTTTCCTACTAGAAATTGATGGGGCCATTAGAAGTTGGAATACTAACAGAACCTCAGGTGTCCCCTTGCTCCAGCAGTGTCTCCTTGTACCTTTGTCTCCTCAGCAGTTCCTCCCAGCTTCTTTCCATTAGGCCTTTTCTCCTTCCTGTTACCCTGTGCTAATTACCCTAACTGAAAATAGCAGTGGAGTGGAGTACAGAAATAGCCGAAGAATGATAAAGATGTAGATACAGTGTCTTTGGGTTTTAACCCTCACTCAATCCATGTTTGTTTTCTTGTCCCTTTCCCCTGCTGTCTTGTCTTCTGTCTAGAGGACTCTCAGTACTACAGTGACTAGGGAGGACAATTGTGCAGGAGTAAGGGCTTCACCCTTCTGGGCTGCCTTGCTGAAAGGATGGGTATTTCTATAGAGAAGAAGTATACTTCTCTGAAATAAGATTTTAACTCAGAAATCCTGCTGTTGACCACAAGATAGACTCTCATTAGTGATTTCCCCAGAACACCCTTGAGTGCCCACAAGACAGTTGGAAGGCAGGCCCTACTGGGCAGTTCCAGAAATGTGGCAGCCTAGACAGGGCCTCGGCAGTGAGTGGCTTTTACCTGTCACCTTTGAGTGGCATTTTGCTCCCTCCTTTGCCTTTGTAGCTAGCAGAGAAACATGGATTTCCAGCAGGCACAGCCAGGGGCGCCCCATGCAGATTTGCGTGAACATACCATGTCAGCAAGGGAAAGGCAGCAACAGGATGGCCATTAAAAGTAAAAGCTCTTCCACACTAGTAGTGCAAAGACAGCAGTAGCCTGTACACGTCCGCTTCTGATAGACCTTGTGACCTTAGGCCACCTTCTTGGCCCCTCTGGACCTGATTTTGCCCTTTGTGACAAGGGACTTGAGGTGACTCCCAGCTCTCTTTTTCCATTAGTTTGGAGGAGTGCTTTTTCCATTAGTTTGGAGGAGCTGCCTTTTGAAGGCTCCTGCACCCGTGTTTATTTGTTTCTTTGTGCCTTTTATCAGCAGCAGAGCAGAGCACTGACAGCTCTACTCCGAGAGATGGATTCCAGAGGAGGCTGAGCTGGGCTGAGTGGCTGCAGCCATCTCATTTGGCTCCAGAGGCCAGCAGCCTTGAAGGAAGAACCTCTGGTTGGGCAGAGTAAGGGGGTGGGAAGGGGGAGTCACATGGCTGTGCTTCTCCATTTGAGATTTAAATTGCTTCCTGTTTTTACTTTTAGGACGAATACCTTTCCCTCGTGGCCAGGCTCATTATCCATTTTCGAGATATTCGTAAGTAAGATTTCACATTTCTGGTTTGTTCGGATCACTGTAAGAGGCTAGTCTGTTGCTATCTGTTGGTGGCTCTCTGGGTGGATCTTGGTGCCTGAGTTGGAACATCTGTGTCAACTCATCTGCTTCTGGGAAATTCCTCACTGCATAGCATTTGATTCCAAATTCTCCATCCTCCCAGAGTCTGAGCCAAAAATGCTGATTCTGACATGATGGAAATGTTGGCCTCAAAGTGGTCTAAACTGGGCTGCTGTTTTCACTTGTGTACTTGATCTCCATTTTT
The DNA here is from genome assembly GCA_004024805.1 of Geosciurus inauris. NCBI lineage: Eukaryota > Metazoa > Chordata > Mammalia > Rodentia > Sciuridae > Geosciurus > Geosciurus inauris. The sequence continues at coordinate 20,854 of PVHX01021742.1, forward strand.
ATAGAACTTTTGCTTTCACACTCTGGGCAATTTTAAATAAGTGGTCTACCCTGGAACAGATGCTTTTGTCCTTAATATTTGGTTTTATTCACCTATGGAGGCCTGATTTAAATGTATTTCTGTGACTGGAAGCTTCTGGGTCATCCTCCCCACCCCTTGTTCCCTGCCATGCTGAGAATCCCTTCACTTCATGTTGTATTTCCCTGACTAGAGAGTTTTGTCATTCTTTCAGACTGGCCAGGCAGTGGCCCTAGTTCTTCAGTAGTTTTCAAGACATCCTAGGGCAGGTGTTGTTTGTGCTTTCATGCGTTATGTGGAATCATGTGGACCTTGAGTGTTCCTGGGTGACTGCAGCCTATGAAGAAAACTAGTGCTGGTGGCTACTCAGGGCTCCAGCCAGCAGCCTTCCTACCCACCCCGATTGTTTAAGCACCAGAGAGGGCTGCTCTTTTAAGTTTTTTTTTAGTTGTTGTTGTACCTTTATTTTTATTCATTTATTTATATGTGGTGCTGAGAATTGAACCCAGTGCCTCACACATGCTAGGCAAGCACTCTACCACTGAGCCACAACCCCAGCTCAGAGGGCTGCTCTTGACACGGGCCAGAAACTGTTCCCCTCTGTTTTAGTGGCATTTGGAATGTGGGCTGTAGAGATAGCTGCAGCTTTAGTTTCAGTTGATGAGAGCAGAGAAATGTATTAAGAATCCCTGAGCTCAGTAGGGTTTGTTGCTTTCCACATTAACCATTTATTAGAATGGCCACCAAGGTGGACTTCATGGGATTTCACTTTCTTTGGGGGAATTGGGAAGGACCTGGGCAATGTAGAAGAGAAGGAACTCAAAGTCTGAGGAACAAACAACCGGATATCCTGAAATGAACACTCCCACCCCATGCTGTGCTCATCAGAACAGTGGCCTAGTGACATATGGCCCTATGGGTGTCTTGGGCTTACACGGGAAGGCTGAGGAGGAAGCTTGGGACTGCTAGGTATCAGAGAAGTTCTTCCCCAGGTGCTGGGGCTAGCTAGACCTGACTTCTAGTCAGCTGTGGGCAGCCTCAGTTCCTTCACCCAGGAGATGGAGATGCTGCTTCATCAGAGTGATCTGAAAATGGAGGTGTTATAAGTTCTCAGCACCATTGTAGTTCTTTCATGGGTTCTTGGTGTTCTCTTACAGTTTGTGCTTCAGGGCCTGAGAAGGAAGGAAAAGCAAAGTAGACTCAGGGTACCTGAAACTTGGGCAGTTCCCTGAGGCTTTAGGTGGACCTCCAAGTGGTGCCCTCTGCCTAGATCTCTTGCATGTTCAGTCTGCCAGGAATAGCCACTCCTTCTGTGGTTGCCATAAGAACCAGTGGCTTCTTGGGTTGAGGCTCTGAGGTCTGTTTGCCTCGTTTCTAGGCAGGGTCAGTTCAGCTTTAGCAAATAACCTCTGGTCAAATGCCTACAAAGCTGACTTACCCCTGAAAATATGTGTTTATATAAAACTTTGTTTACTTTGTTTTTCTGCTTGTATTTTTATATAGAGAACAAGAAATCTCAAGCTTCAGTCAGTGGTAAGAGCTTTTCCTTTTGAAATAAAGTCTTTTCCAGCCTAAGATTTGGGGTGGCAGGAATGAGATGGTGCATGCTTTGTGTGCATTTTCAGAGGAGGAGAATGTTCAAAAGATCTCTAGTGGGGGGTGGCGGGTGGGAGGCTGACCAGTCATGCCCCAACCTCACCTCCACCCTTCATCTTCTTGCAAACTGAAATCAGATGATGCCTCTCTGTCCACGTTTATCCAGCAAGAAGATTATAAAAACTCACAAAGCTCTTATTGTCTAAAAAAACAGAGCTCTCTAAGAAGAAATTATAATCTATAGTAGCATATTTTAGAGAATAGCCGTGAATTCATTTCCCTTAAGTTATAAAATTTCTTTACAGGTTCAGAAATCTATTTTAATTTCAAGGTTTTATCACATAAGAGGAAATTTGGTAGTTGAGCTCCTGTCTCTGCTAACTAAGCTTCCCAGTGAAGGGGTTGAGCAAATCCAAGCTGGCCAGCTGATCTTCAGCCTGTTAGAAAGAGTGTTTCTTGAATCACCCTAGATAGCAGAGCTGAAAATGCCAGGTGCCCTACCTCTGTGGGCCCTGCCTCAGCCAGCACAGTGATTCTCAGATGGAGCCAGTTGGGATCAAGTGCATATGGCCTGGACTCTGGCTTTGATGTGTAGGGTCTTTAGACACCACCCAGTTCTATGGCAGGGTAACCCAAACAGGCCATACCTGTCTGCAGGTAACCCTTTCCCATGAGTCCACACTGTTGTAATGATGGCATCAGCTTTCTTGTCTTTGATTGTGGCATTGCTCACTGAGCTGTGCTGTCCTGAGAGCTCTGCCCCTCAGTCCTCTGTGGAGCCATCCTACACCTCTTAGCCTGCTCTGGTGTGCTGCTATTAGCCACAGGACTGAACTGGGGCGGTGTCCTGCAGAGACTTGGTAGCAGAGGTTGGGCACTGAGGTGTAAAGCCTACTTGTGCCCTTGCTGGAAGTGTCTGTCTAGCCCCTTCTGCTTTTCTTATCTAGGCATCTTGTTCCCACCTGCTAAGAGTAAGTCCCCTCAGATTTTGTTTTCTCTGAAAGTCCCTCCTGGTTGCCACTTGCCTTCGAGGCCTCACCCTGTCTTAACTTTAGCTGCAGGCATCAGCTTAGTCACTCAACACTAGGACCCTGTCACAGGCCAGGCCAGGAATGTGGGGCATGCTTCCTGCTTTCAAGTGGCTCTTATTCTAGCAGTACTGACTAATATACCCAGAGTCCTGGCCCTGGGCATTTCGGAAGCTCCAGGACTCTGGCTTTCACCATTTGGGACTTTGTGGGGGTAAAGCATATAGATGGGAGGAGGTCCGTGCCCCTTGACCCTTATATGTTGAGCCTGCCCAGTTCAGGAGTACTTTCCTGAGATGCTGCTCCTTGTGTTCCCACAGACCCCATGAATGCCCTGCAGAGCCTGACTGGAGGACCTGCTGCAGGAACAGCCGGAATCAACATGCCTCCTCGGGGCCCAGGACAGTCCCTGGGTGGGATGAGTAGCCTTGGTGCCATGGGGCAGCCAATGGCACTCTCGGGGCAGCCGCCACCTGGGCCATCAGGGATGGCTGCTCATGGAATGGCTGTGGTGTCTGCAGCACCTTCTCAGAGTGAGTACCATACTTCCTAGAGAATTTACAACTTTCTTTGCAGGTAACACTGCATTTTATTCCTTTGCTTGTGATGATATTGAGAAAAGGATAGAGAAGCCACAAACAGCTTGGTCCTATTATCTATATTGGGTATGGAGAAAAAAGCTCCAAGCCCTGTTTGAGCTACCAGAAGGGTTAAGTGATACTAGACCCTCCACCTAGCCCTGGACAGGAGGAAGGATACTTGTAAGAGGTTGGGGAGGGCCTGGGACAACATCCAAAGGGTTATGTTTTGTCACTGAAATAGAAACAGTATGTTTTAGGGGATTCTTAGCCACGGAGCGGTGCTGTGTCAGCACCCCACCACCCCGTAGTCTGATAAGGGCTATCTCTTCTGGTGCTGCTCTTGTACCTTAGTAAGTCCTGGCTTGTGGCTTATAACCACATCTTTACTGGGCTTCCCCTTCCTTGAAGGGGGTGCTTTGTCCTCTTTGCACCACTCTGTGGGATATACCTCTGGTTCCTGCATGCAGTTACTTTGGGATGGGGATAGAGGGCAAAAACACCTTTTCCGTCTGCTTTCCAGGATTCTTCTTGATGTCCTGATTTCCATAAACATTGATTCAGTATTTGTAATGCACTGTGCCCACTGCACAGTGCTTCACTACTTTTTCTCCCTTTATGTAAGTGTTTTTGAAATAGTTTGACAGTCACAGGAAATTTGTAGACCAGCTCAGAGAGTTCTCATGTGCCCTTCACTCAACTTTCTCCAGTGATAGTATCTTACTTACTATGTTGTCCAAAGTGAGAAATACCACAGGGTAGTACTGCCAACTCAGATCTAGACTTCCATTCAGACTTCACCAGTTTTTATATGCATTCCTAGATGTACTTATGTGAGTATGTAGCTTGTGTGTAGCTCTGTGATATTTCTTCATGTGTGTAATCAAACAGCCATTAATGTATACAGTGTACAGAATTATTCCATCATCACCAACAAGCATCATTATACATCAATTATTCATCATCACCAACATCCTCCTCAGAGGCTGCAGGCATCCTTCTTTCTACCCTCCTTGCCTGGAACCTTCCCAAACCCCAGGCACTCCCTTTCTTATCTTCATTTTCTCCTTCTTATGGATTTCTTGCCATCTAACTCTTGGTACATTCCAATCTCATCCTCAGATGATCTGCTCTTCAGCCCAATCTCCTGTTTCCATGCATCTGATAGACACACAGGGTGGGTTTAGGCAAGGATATACAGAAGTTCTAGCTCCTTTTTCAGTGTAGTCTGTGTACTGGTTGGTTTCCTTTTTAGGTTTCTATTTTATAATAGGAAATGATTTTTAAATATATGAGTTTGGAGTGCTCACATGGATTGCCTTGTAAATCTAGTCCTAAAATTTTGTCTTGAACCAGTTATTTGTCAGAAGTTCAGTGGTGAAGCTCTGCTATCCTGCCCATACCCTCCCTAGTCTGACCTTGGCCCACATCCTGTTTTCAGCTTTCACCAGGCCTCATCTACTGAGTGACACTGGTTAAAAGTTGATGTGTCTTCTTCTGCAGTCCTGTTTACTATCTCTATCAGAGAATCTCCCTCCCTGCTTTTGACCCTTTATCTCCTTGGCCTACCCAAAAATAGGTAGTGTTGCCCAATGGACATTTGATATCCCTTCTTGATAGCTTTTGCAAACATCACTGCATGATTAAGGTCTTTACCCGGTGTTCCCAAGAAGTCAACATGTGGGTCACAGATATTTTAGGGACTCCCAAAAGATAGGACAGGGACATTGTCATTTTCTCCAGGTGACCAAGGTTAGCCAGAAAATGCTGAAATTGGTAACTGCATATGGCCAGGGGCTGCAGTATAGGGTTGAAAGAAGGAGTTCCCCCCCCCACTATGTTTGTTTTTGCTCTGCAGCAGATTTTGTACCATGTGAAAGTGACTTTAAAAATAATTTCTACCTGCGGATCGGCAGGAGCCGCAGAGGGCCCAAATCCACCCTCAGGAAACTCCATGGGTGTCTAACCAAGGGTAGACCAGAGACTGATAGCTACCACCCGCAGGGGAACGCACACCCAGGGTACGAGTAGCCCACAGAATTCCCAGTGTGAAGAGGCCCCACCGAAGTGCAGCCTGGGCCCACCCCAGTTCCTCTCCAGAATTCCTGCAGACTGGCAGAAGCCTCAGATGGCCCAAATCCGCCCTCAGGAATCTCCACGGGTGTCCAGCCAAAGGGAGACCAGGGAATGCTAGCCGCTAGCCACAGGGGAGCCCAAACTCAGGGTAAGAGTCGCTGCAGAGTCCCCAGCACAAGGCAGCCCCACCCAAGTGCAGCCTGGATCCGCCCCAGTTCCGCTCCAGAGTTCCTGCGGACCAGCAAGAGCCACACAGGGCCCAAATCTGCCTTCAGGAATCTCCACGGGTGTCCAACCAAGGGTTGACCAGAGACTGATAGCTACCAGCCACGGGGGAATGCACACCGAGGGTAAGAGTCGCCTGCAGAGATCCCAGTGTGAAGAGGCCCCACCCAAGTGCACTCTGGGCCTGCCTCAGTTCTGCTCCAGAGTTTCTGTGGACAGGCGAGACAGAAGGCCCAAAACTGCCCTCAGAGAATGCCAGGGCTGCCCAGCTGAAGGCAGACCAGGGCCTACTAGCCTCCTGCCCCAGGGGAGCTCACACTCACAGTAAGGGTAAGGGTCGCACACAGACTCTTCTGCCTGTGACCCTGCCTAAGTGAGACCTGGGCCTGCCTCTAGTTCCGCTACAGAGTTCCTGCTCACCAGCAGGAGCACCAGAGAGGGGCAAAACAGCTCTCAGGTTACCACCACAGGAGCCCAGCCAAGGCCACTCCCACTGCCCTCTAGAAGTACTCTACTACCTCCGCCACCAACTTTAGTGTCAGTAGTGCTCATCTGGGAACACTGGGGGAACAGAAGTAGCTCCAAGGTGAGATTCACACAGGTAATATGGAGTGTCAATACAAGATTATAGGATAGAAGCCACAATACCTCAGATCAGTATTTCAAGAAAGGAAGATACACAATCAACATGAAAAAACAAGGGAAGAAAGTGCCCCAAATAAACCTTGCTACCACTGTAACAGAATCCATTGACAGCACAGTTGATGAAATGTCAGAGAAAGAATTCAGAATGTACATAATTAAAATGATCATTGAATTAAAGAATGACATAAGTGAGCAATTACAGGCAAAAATTGATCAACAAAGAAATAGGAGAGCAAATAAAGGCAACCATTGATCATTCTAACAAAGAGATAAGAGAGCAATTACAAGTAGCAAAAGATTAAGAAATAGCTAGAGATAGTGAAAAAAAGCAATCAGAAATTCTTGAAATGAAGGAAACAATAAACCAGATAAAAAACTCAGTAGAAAGCATCACCAGCAGACTAGATCACCTGGAAGACAGAACCTTGGATAATGAAGACAAGATATACAATCTTGAAAATAAACTTGACCATATAGTGAAGATGGTAAAAAATCATGAACAGAACAAGAAATATGAGACAGCATCAAAAGACCAAATCTAAGATTTATTGGGATAGAAGAAGGCACAGAATTTCAAACCAAAGGAATGCACAATCTCTTCAATGAAATAATATCAGAAAATTTCCCAAATATGAAAAATGAAGTGGAAAATCAAATACAAGAGGCTTACAGGACATCAAATGTACAAAATTTCAACAGATCTACACCAAGGCACATTATAATGAAAATTCCCAACATTCAGAATAAGGATAGAATTTTAAAGGCCACAAGAGAGAGAAACCAGATTACATATAAGGGGGGACCAATTCAGATCTCAGCAGATTTTTCAACCCAGACCCTAAAAGCCAGGAGATCATGGAACAACATATTCCAAGCTTTGAAAGAAAATGGATGCCAACCAAGAATCCTATATCCAGCAAAACTGAGCTTCAGATTTGACGATGAAATAAAAACCTTCCATGATAAACAAAAGTTAAAAGAATTTATAGCAAGAAAGCCTGCACTACACAGCATTCTTGGCAAAATATTCCATGAGGAGGAAATGATAACCGACAATGAAAATATAGAAAGAGAAGAACTACAATAAAGGAAAGACCATTCAAAAGAGAAAACAAGTCAAGGTAAAAACCAAAAACAAACCAAAATGACCAGAATTATAAATCATATTTCAATAATAACCCTGAATGTAAGTGGCCTAAATGCATCAATTAAAAGACATAGACCAACAGACTGGATTAAAAAAAAAAGACCCAACAATATGCTGTCTTCAAGAGACTCATCTCACAGGAAAAGACATCCACAGACTGAAAGTGAAAGGGTGGGAAAAAACATATCACTCACATGGATCCTGCAAACAAGCAGGAGTTTCCATCCTCAAATAAAGTGGACTTCAAAGATGGTGAAAAGAGATAAAGAAGGTCATTTCATACTTCTTAAGGGAATCATACATCAACAAGACATAACAATCATAAATATTTATGCCCCAAATAATGGGGCTTCTACGTATATCAAACAAATCCTTCTCAAATACAAGAATCAAATAGACCACAACACAATAATACTTGGAGACTGTAACACAGCTCTCTCACCATTGGATAGATCTTCCAAACAAAAACTTAATAAAGAAACCATAGATCTCAATGAGACTATCAATAATTTAGACTTAACAGACATATATAGAGTGTTCCATCCATCGAGTGAATACACTTTTTTCTCAGCAGCACATGGCTTCTTTTCCAGAATAGATCATATGTTATGTCACAAAGCCAGTCTTAGCAAATACAAAAAAATAGACTACCCTGCATCCTATCTGACCACAATGGAATAAAATTACAAATCAATGACAGATCAAAACACAGAAACGACTCCAACACCTGGAAACTAAATAATATGCTATTGAATGATGCATGGGTAACAGTAGACATCAGGGAAGAGAGAAAAAAATTCTTAGAGGCAAATGAAAGCTCTGATACAACATATCACCATCTCTGGGATACCATGAAGGCAGTGCTTAGAGGAAAGTTCATTGCACTAAACTCATTCATTAGAAGAAGTAAAAGTCAACAAATAAATGAATTGACT
>PVHX01021743.1:0-29090 GCA_004024805.1 Geosciurus inauris
GAAGTAAGCCAATCCCAAAAAACCAAATGCCGAATGGTCTCTCTGATTAGTGGATGCTGATGAATAAGGGAGGTGGGAATGGGAAACATAAGAGAAATAGAGAAACACTGGACGAGACATGGGGGAGGCGGGGGGCAGGAAAGGGGAATGGGTATAGTAAAGATGGTTGATAAAAAATATATATAAATATATATATATACTGTTCATTGAAAGTGCATATAAAGATGCTTAATATGAAGAATGTAATCTGCTTATAATTTTGTGCAGAGTTAGAAAAATTATGATTGTAACAATTTTTTTCTATTTGCCTCAACAAATGTTTTCAGTGAATAGTGTGTACAGCTTCTGAAAATTTGGTTTTTTTCTGTTATGTTTGATAACATGTATTAAAATGCAACTTTTGAGAAAAAAAAAAAAGAAAAGCTACATAATGTATGATTCAAACTATATAATGAAGCAAAAACTATGGATAAGTGAAAAGATCAGTGGTTGCCATTGGTTGGGCAAGGAGATGAACAGGTGAACACAAAGGAATTTTAGGGCAATAAAAGCACTCTGTATGATACCATAATGGTGGATATGTGTCATTATACATTTGTCAAAACCCATACAAAGTGAGTGGGAGGGGCTATGGCACTGTAGGGACAGAGGATAGATGGGAACCCTCTATACCATTTACTTAATTTTGCTATAAACCTAAAACTTCTGAAAAATAAGGTCTATTCATTTTCATGGTGTTGGGCAAGAAAACCTGACACCAAAAAGTGTACCTTTTTTTTTTTTTTTTTTTTTTTTTTTTTAAGTAAGGACTCTGGAGTCAGAAAGATGTGCTGATGTGTTTGGAAAGTAACTCTACCACTTAAAGGCTGGGTAACTTCAGGCAAGTCCTTAACTTCTCAAAGCCTCAGTTTCCTCAACTATAAAATGGGGAAAATAAATACCCATCACAAATGTGCTAAAATATTAAAGGAAATAAAGCAGTTTATTTAATACCATAGAATGAAACAGAAGGGGGGGAGTATGAGCTATTAGCCATTATTTTTAGCAGATCTCAGAAGTGTTGCAACTTTATGAAACTTAGTTGGACATTCTAATTAATACAGTATTGCTGAAGAATGGGTAACATAACTTGTGAAAACCTTTGTTAGACTTTCTGTGGATGAACAATGTTAAAACTATTTATAGGGATCATGCCTTCATAATCAGCCTATAATGAAAATACTTTAATGATAAGCCCACTGTCATCACTTATTTTTCTCAGTATATTTTAATATATCTGGATATACATATTTGATATGAAGGCAGTATAACAAATGGCATAAGAGAATGAAATCTAGACCCAAATTCAGTACTACCCACTTTATCAAGCACTGTGATTTAAGTCATTTAAATCATATTTTGTCACTAGTTTAAAAAATAGCATTGTCATCATATTGGCATTAATATTAGCCACAATAAAACTAAATGATGCAAGGGCTATACATTAGCAAGTAAGAGCAAAGTATAGCAGTTAAAAGTAAGGAGTCATCATGTTCTTAATCCCCCTCATGTCTAAAATGTATGAACAATGACATCATATGGCTGATATGAGGATTAAATTATTTAATAGTGGCCTAATAAAAAAATATTTAGAATATTACCTAATACATAGCAAGTGTTAGGACAGAATAAAATATACATTTTTATTCTTTTAATTGAGGCCATTAACAAAAGAAAAATAAAATTAACTCACCCTTAATTTCTTCCACTAAAAGTTTATCACATATTTGTTTCTCATATGTTTCTATATGTTCCAAAGATTCCTGAAACAGATCTGCCTCTCTCATAACTTGATTCTGATACAGTATCAGTTCACTATACTCATAGTCCATTTTGTTGTGAGAGACCTAAAAGAAAACAACCAAATTATTTTAATTTGTATAATTACATGAAGTTATTACAGATCTTTATAATTGTTTCCTCAGAATCTTTTGTACAGACTTTAAAAAGGAACCCATAAGCAGTTAAAAATAAGAGTGATTAAGAGCATAGGTAATTAATACAGTCTTTAAAACAAAGGTGTGGGACTTTTGTCTATGGTCATTGGTCAGCAAACCCTGTACCCAAGTATAAAAATGGCTCAAATTCTAAGGAATCTACCAAAATAACTACTAGAACCAATGAAGGAGTTTAGCAGAGTCACAGAATAAAAGGTCAACATGCAAAATTCAATTGTATTTCTAAATACTAGCAATGAACAGCCCAATGAAACAATTTAATCCACAGTAGTATCAAAAAGAACAAAATATTTAGAAATATAAGAAACAAAGTCTAAATGCTGAAAACTATAAAATGTGTCAAGAAAAATTAGAAATCTAAAAACAGACAATATTGAGAACACTCAATATTGTCAGGATGGCAACTCCTTCCAAATTCATCTATAAATTCAATGTTACTTCTATCAAAATTTCAGCAAGCTTTTTCAGATATTGACAAGTTGAATCTAAAATTCATATGAAAATGCAAAGGACATTTTTCTTCATTAAAGAAGAAAAAAGTCAAAAGTAAAAAACAATTCAAATATCAAACTTACTATAAATTACAGTAATAAAGACAGTGTAGTGCTGGTGTAAGGAGAGACATACAGATCAATGGAAGAATACAAGAACCAGAAATAAACTCTGATATTCCAGTCAACTACATTTTTTTTAATTTTTTTTTTTTAGTTGTAGATGGACACAATGTCTTTATTTTATTGCTTTGTATGTGGTGCTGAGGATCCAACCCAGGGCCTCACGCATTCGAGGCAAGCGCTCTACCGCTGAGCTACGATCCCAGCCCCCGAGTCAACTACTTTTCCACAAGGCAATGCAATGGGAAACAGGTAATCTTTTTTAAAAAATAATGTTGGGATGGGTTTATAGCTCAGTGGTAGAGCACTTGCCTAGCATGTGTCAGGCAGTGGGTTCAATCTTCAGCAACACATATGGATAAATAAAGAAAAAAAGGTATTGTCCATCTACAACTAAAATATTTTTTAAAAAGGGCTGGGCACGGTAGCACACAACCTGTAATCCCAGCAGCTCGGGAGGCTGAGGCAGGAGGATCGCCGAGTTTAAAGCCAGCCTCAGCAAAAAGCAAGGCCTTAAGGAACTCAGTGAGACCCTGTCTCTAAATAAAATACAAAAAATAGGCTGGGTATGTGGCTAAGCAGCCACTATAATTATATAAGAATTATCTTCAGGGATCTCTGGATAAAAGATAACTGTACTATTTTTGCAAATTCTTGTGAATACAAAACTATTTCAAAATAAAAACATTTTAAAAATATCAACCTATAGACAAAGAGTATAAGAATTTATTGTTACAAAACAGATATTAAATGTTATAAAACTTTGACAGTATAAAAGTAAATCAGAGATAACAGAAGTTGGGAGATAGGCAAGAAGCACAAATGAAGGATACATTTAGTATCCTCAAGGTACAATGCGGAGAACAAAGAGATACTGCAAATAGTTGCTCGCATCAGTCACAGAGGTGTAAATATATTCCCTAATGGATTAAAGACAACTACTTAAAGAACCAAAATATTCATATAACTATACAAATATTTAAATGAGACTAGTAAAGGGATGGTAAGGTGTTAAAAGAGGGCTATATCCTAATCTAGCACAACAAAAACCAGAAGATAATGTTGAAAACAGGAATGGAGATGTAAAGGACTATATATGGACTCTGTACCAAGAATTACTTGGTAAGTGGAAAGAAAAAAAAAAATCATTCTAGCCGATAAAATTAGCTTGGCTATCATTCCAAATACAAACATATACACCCCCTCACCCACACACACACCTGACTTTTAATTTGCCAAAAATAAAGGTTTTCTTCAGGAAAATACAAAGAGAATGACATCAACAAAAAATTTTAAGAGCTTAGACCTCCAAAATTTTACTCTTCCATAAAAGCAATTCAAAGAACTGGAAAAACCTGTCTGAATCAGTTTTTCACAACTCTGGAAATAAACCAAAGGCTCAGTAACAACAGTGAGCTTTGTAACATTTTAAGTTGACCTAGTCATATTCCATGTACTCTTACAGTAGATAGTATTGAAAAATAACAGCCTGCATTCCCAAAGCAATTTGGCAGCCCCTAGAGAGAAAGGAGGAAAATGGAACTCTTTCAAAGCTTCATCGCCAAAGAATCACAATTAATCAACAGATCCACTGATTCCCTAGAAGACCACACATTCAGAGCTTGACCAGAGCAAAAACCTGGGGAAGAGGGGAGGTGTTTGTTAAAAACAATTATGGATAATTGTTTCACCTTCATAGTATCTGAAGCAATGAATAACAGACAAGAAAAAGATGGTATCCAAAAGGCTTCAAGGACAAGCCAGGAAATGAGGTGTCTACTATAGGGACTTTGAAAGACTCTATAGTATTTCTGAAAATCCATATACCCATATGAGGTGTCTATATGCTTAGGAAAGATCTGAGAAGTCCTGAAGTGCTCACCTCTTCCTGATCTTGGATTCTGCACAAGCAGGAAGTGAAAGCCAAGGCCATGTTGTAAACTCTCTGGGTTGAGTGTTGAAGAAATGCCCCAACATAACCACAGAGAAAAATCAACAAAAGTACAAGTTGGTTCTTTGACAAGATCCACAAAGTCAACAGCCCTGAGCTAGAATGACCAAGAAAAAAAGAGAAAAGACTAATTTCTAAAATAAGGAATGAAAGAAAGGACATTACCACTATGAAATATATATACAATGAAAATTGCATGGCAACAAATTAGATACCTAGATAAAATGAACTAAATTCCAGAAAAACATAAACCACCAAAACTGATTCAAGAAGAAATAAAAAATGTGAACAGACACAGAGCAAGTAAAGAATAAGTAATCAATTAACTTTCCACAAAGAAAAGGTCAGAGAGCATCACAGGTGGATTCTATCAAATGTTTACAGAAGAATTAATCACAATCCTTCACAAACATATTCAAAAAATAAAACAGAAGGGAACACTCACCAACTTATCCCATAAGGCCAGTATTACCACTGAACTAATACCAAAACCAGACAGTCATCAAAAGAAACTACAGACCAGAATCCCTTGCCCCAATATCCTTTAACCTTGTTAATAATCAATATACAAAAAAGAAAAATGAGAAAAAAATTTCATTCCCACAAGATTGGTAAAGACTGATAAAATTGACACTAGGTGGCAAAAAAAGATGCAGGGAAATAAAAACATAAAACATTGTTAGTGGGCATTTAAATTAGTAAAGCTGGCCAGAGCAATGGCACACACCCTTAATCCCAGCTACAGGGAGGCTGAACCAGGAACCTCAGCAGCATAGCAAGACCTATCTCAAAATAAAAATAAAAAGGGAGCGCATGCCTGTAATCCCAGCACTCTGGGAAGCTGAGACAAGAGAATCGCAAATTCAAAGCCAGCCTCAGCAACGGTGAGGCGCTAAGCAACTCAGTAAGACCCTGTCTCTACATAAAACACAAAATAGGGCTGGGAATGTGGCTGAGTGGTCAAGTACTCCTGAGTTCAATCTTCAGTACCCCAAAAAATAATAATAATAAAATAATAAAAATAAAAAGAGATAGGGATGTAATTCAGTGGTAAAGCTCTCCCAGTATAGCAAAATAAATAAATAGAACTACTTCAGAGTGTGACAATACAAGGTCTAGCAAAGCTGAAGATAGGCAAAGAACTACAACTCTCCAATTCCAGCTTTAGATTTACACTAATGACAAACTCACAAATATGGCCAATGAAACAGTAGACAAGGATATTCACCATAGCGCTATTTATATAATGGAATACCAAACAGTAATTAAAACTGGATAAACTAGCCCTACATGTATTAACATGGATATGTCTTTAAAAATGTTGAATGAAAATAACTGCATCATTCATATTATTTTTTAATTTTTTTGGTTGTGGATGGACACAATACTTTTATTTTATTCATTTATTTTTATGGGGTGCTGAGGATTGAACCCAGTGCCTCACACGCGCTAGGCAAGCACTCTACCACTGAACTAACTGCAGCCCTACATTTTAAATACAAAAAAAATAGTTTGCATCTTTTTCTTTTTTCTCTCTTTTTTGGTATCAGGGATTGAATTCAGGGGCACTGAACCACCAGGCCACATCTCCAGCCCTACTTTGTATTTTATTTAGAGACAGGGTCTCACTGAGTTACTTAGGGCCTTGCTAAGCTGCTGAGGCTGGCTTTGAACTCTCGTATCCTCCTACCTCAGCCTCCTGAGCCACTGGGATTACAGGCATGTGCCACCAGGCTCGACTAGTTTGTACCTTTTGTAGATTTATGTATAAAATAAACATGACAAGGAATGATGTACAACAATTTCAGAACAGTGGTTACCACTGGAGAGGCATATGGAAGGAGTTTAGCTATTTCTATAACTTCTTTTTATTTTTTATTTGTCAATGAACCATTATTTTATTTATTTATATGTGGTGCTGAGAATCAAACCTGGTGTCTCATGCATGCTAGGCAAGCGCTCTACCACTGAGCCACACCCAGCCCTATAACTTCTTAATAAAATCTGGAGCAATCATGAAAAATGTTAACATTTCATTTCTCTGATGATATATAGCACATTTTTGTATTTTTCTGTTTTACATATATTAGGATACATTTATATATACGAAACAAACAAATGTGTGACTGTATGTGTGTGTGTGTGCGCGCGCACGCATATATAAATGCTTTGAGGAGTGAGGTGCTGGGGATCAAACCCAGGGCTTTGAGCACACTAAGCAGGCACTCAACCACTGAGCTATAAACCTTGCCACATAAATAATGTATATCAGTGTAACAATTCCATAACTATTTTCATTTTTACATATTTTCTTTATCCATTTGAATACTGTTGACATTATAGCTGAAGACTTTTTATATGATTTATTTTAAGAATTTTACATTTAAAATTTTTCAAACTATATCAGAAAGTTGTTCAAGTTTTTCCACAGGTTTCAAATTTGGGAGCAGGGCAATTTAGAAGTCTCTTTTTCAGTCTGGGAAGGTATGAAAATGTATTAAAATGAGGCTCTTACTTGTTGAGTTTGTCTAAATTCTTCTAGTAGTTTTAGCGCCATATCATAATCTTTCAGCAAATGGTATGCAATGGCGTATCCAATCCAGGAAGCCCGTTGTGTTGGGCGCAGTTGAAGAAGCTGGTATCTTGTCTCCTTTAAAAAAGAAATTTTTGTTGTTGTTTTAGCTCTTTTTAACCTTCTCTAAAATGTTTATATTTCATCAGAGCTTTTAAAAAAGAATCAAATACTTTTAACATCTTTCTAATGAATTGAATCAACAAATGCCAATTCTATAATAAGACTGAAATACTTTTATGTTTATCTAAATTACTTATGTTCCTATATTATATTAATACCCTATAATATTTATTGTAAAGCTGTCACTGAAAACTTGTCTTTGGGCCCATTCCTTTGGGATGCCTTATAACATTACCTTTATATGACGAAACTTTCCTCTGATAAAACATTTTGCAAGAAAAACCAAGGTAGTTTATTATATCAGATATTTTTAAAACATACAAAATTACTGTATATTTACATTGTTAAAATTAACTCCAGAAATAGGATGGACAAAGCCAGGGAACAATCACTGACTGGACTCTCATAGCAGAAATACCCAATGCCACTGTAATACAGCTCAACTCCAATACTATTTAGGGACAAAACACCAGAAATCACCATGGTTGTCCCAGAAGAGGTATCTTCCCTAGCAGAAATTCAGTCCCTACACAAACCTATCACTCCAAGTTCATTTCTCCAAGATTTAGGCAAGTGCCACTGCTGGACGAACAGGTCACATGAAGAACACTAACTACAAGTGAACAGGGAAAATGTCACATTTAGTTTCCACAACTCTATTGTTAAATGGTTGAAAGGGGTGCCAAAACGGTCCGACCACACTATATGCCACAGGGATCCCCTTCAGATCCTTTATTTAAAAAAGAAATTTGACAAAACTCCTCAGTCTCTGCCCTCATGTGTATCTGACTGCCTTTAACATATGACATTAAGTTATATCACTCTACCACTTAGTTTCACCATTACTTCTCTGTTACTCCCATTCCTTAAGTCTGGGCCAGTTTTCTTCTCTCTACCAAATTCTGCCTTTAGCCTGGGAAAATGCAATATTAATGAGGGTCACCTACCCAATAACCTATCATTTTAGTTCCAAGATTTCCTCATCTTCAATGATCTCCTCTCCACCCTGCTTCAGAGAGCCACTTCCACAATCACACCCTAAACATGCATATGCCACTCATATGGAAATCATAAATCCACATATCACACTCTAAACCACAGTTCCTATTCTGCCAATGCTCTCCCTTGGTGACATTCCTACCTTTGTTATTTAATACTACTAAAGTTCCACAGATCTTTTGCTTTCACAATCAGCTCTTTTTTAACTTATTTCACAATAAGTCTCTTAATTATTTCACAATTCAGGTTAACAACCACTGCCTTGCCAATATTCTTAAATTCCTAAAGATTACTGTCTTATCTCCCACCACACTCAGGTTATGCACAGCTGAAGAAAAACACACCCCCCCACACACACACCTTAAAGAATGGTGCATTATAAAGTTCAACTGAGTCCTTGCAACTGCTGCAAAAATCTAGGTGTAAGCACTATACAGCAGTAGGAGGGCAAAAGAAAGAAGTATATGAATTTATTTAAAAAGAATTTATTTAAAATTTATTTAAAGGTTCATAGTTCCTTCATATAAGAAAGTGAGGACTTCATTCTGGACATATTGATTTTAGGATACTAAATGGAGTAAGCATGTGGAGATGCCCAGCAGAGCTGAAGATTGTCTGAAGAGGTCTAAACTACAGAAAGACTGACTTACGGCAATCCTTCTCATGTTATTTTAAATGTACTAACCTATAATAAAGCTAATTAATCTATATACTTAAATTCAATTATAAAAGTTGAATGTCAAACTTACACAAGTATAGCATTTGCACATAGGAGACATTCTTTAAAAAGCATTAAATGAATAAATCATTTATCCTTATTTGATGCTCAGGTATGAAGTTTCATAATTACTACTGCAGGAAGGTCCCAAACTGACTTTCCCCTTCTGCTACAGATTCGAATCAATCATACATATACATTATTGGCTTATGCTCACCACATTCTGATTTTGTGTCCTTTTAAATTTAATCTGTGGTTTTAAAAAAATATACATTTAAGATTGAAGTACTTACTCGATAACCTTCAAGGTCTCTCATTTGGATCTGCAACAGAGAGAGATCCCTCAAGATTTGCAAATTATCTTTATCTAACTTGAGGGCATTTCGGTAACACTTAATAGCTTCATCATATTTCTTATCAGAACGCTGCAGGAGCCCATATACATGCCAACCTATTAAGTTAAGGAAATAGAGATGTTCACAGCAACTGGAATATAAAATGTTAGCAAAATGGTATTTTATCTAAGAATTGTCTCAGAATGATCTAGGGTCAGAATAAAGGGAACAATGAGGGGTGATAAAGATGAAACTTGACTGACAATTGTTAAATTGTTGAAGCTGGGTAATAAGCACACAGAAGATCATTATTCGGTCCTTTCCACTTTTCTATGTGCATGAAACTTTCCACAACTTTTTACCTAACTTTAGAAAATTCTTGGCAAAAATTCTTCACATTTTTCTACTATTCCCTCGCTTTTTTATACCAGCAGCCTCAAGATTCACTTACACAAAAATCACAATTATCTTTTTTCAAAAAGGCTAATTTTTATTTTATTTATTTGTTTGTGGTTCTGAGTATGCCTCACATATGCATTCTACCAGAGTTATGGTCCCAGAAATGAATTCTCTTTTAAAACAAGTTTACATTCAGTGAATTCTAAAACATGTAACCATCACTAAGTTTACTAGTGATAATAAAGACCACAAAAATTGTGTACTTGTCACAAATTAAAGTCTTAACATATCTTGGAGCCAAAAAATACCAACTATCATACTTACATGCCCTCTCTCTTCACTCTGGGGTAGGCACTGGGATAGAAAAACAAGTATTTAGTATTTTGAAAGAACGCTAAGCTAAATATGTAAAAACACTAGCAAATCTATTCATGTTCAATTAGTCAGTTGCTAAATGAATTAAATGTAAAAATTAAGTCATAAGGGTATAACGTAAAAAGACTTGTGAATAAATATACATGGGCAAATGAAAATCATTCTCAATGATTCATTTTTAAAAAGAACTTTTATTTTTTTACATATTGGAATTCTATCCAAAGAAAACTACAATTGTAAAGACTTAGTAAAGTAGCCAGGCACCGTGAAACAAGCCTATAATTCCAGCTACTCAGGAGGCTCAAGTAAGAGAAACACAACATCAAGGCCAGCAAGGGCAACTTAGTGAGACCCTGCCTCAAAACAATAAATGAGCAGAGATATAGCTCAGTGGTGGAGCACTCCTTTGTTCCATTCCTAGCATCAAAAAATAAAAATATTTCAGTAAAGTAACAGCTATGTCCCTGTGTGTTAACAGAAACCAAGCTGAAAAACCAATATAGTCTTTCTTAATATTAAATAAATAAAACTGGGGTGGGGAGAATTGCTTGTTTGCCAGTACTCTTAAATTCTTTGCCTTATTCCTAAAGATAACTAATTTAACTCCCACCATATCCAGGTTATGCACAGCTGAAGAAAAACACACCTACACACACACCTTAAAGAATGGTGCATTATGAAGTTCAATAGAATCTTTGCAACTGCTGCAAACATCTAAGTATAGGGTATAAGCATTATATGGCAGTAGGAGGGCAAAAGAAAGAAGTAAATGAAGGACATATTTAAGAAGAACTGTTAAGAGATGGTGGTTCCTGGGCTGAGGTTGTGGCTCAGTGGCACAGTGCTTTCCTCACATGAAGTACTGGGTTGGATCCTCAATACCACACAAAAATAAGTAAACAAAATAAAGACATTGAATCCATCTATAACTAAAAAAATTTTTTAAATATATATTAAAACAAAAAGTTGGTGGTTTCAGGAGCTGGAGTTGTGGCTCAGTGGCAGAGGGCTTGCCTCGCATGTATGAGGCACTGGGTTCGATTCTCAGCACCACACATACATAAATAAAATAAAGGTCCATCAACAACTAAAAAAAATATTAAAAATTAAAAAAAAAAGAGTTGATGGTTCCTTCATACAAAAAAGTGAGAATTTCATTCTGGACATAACTGATTTTAGGATGCTAGGTGGAGTACATGGATATACATGCTATGCAAGTATACTACAACTGAGTTACACTCATAGCCAAACCTGTTTTTAAAAGTAAACACACATACACTTTATAGAGACTGTCTTTAAAATACTCCAATAAACAAACAAGGGGTAGGGAACTGATAAAACTAGTATTACAAAATGTCAATAATTAGAGCTGAGTAATGGTTACAAAGACTTAACTGAATTCTCTGCTATGTAGATTTAGAAAAGCTTTTTTTAGTTTGAATTAGAAAAAAAACTAGTAAACAAATTAAACCATGTAACTACTGTAAAAGGATACAGACATGACTCTTGACATCATTACGAAGTCCTTTACGAACAAATTCATATGCTTCTTCTTTTTTTCCTAAACAGTTCAATGTTAATCCCTTCATAGCCAAAGTCTCTGAAAAATAATGTTAACCTCTATTTACACATGAAATGTTCAAAATTATTCTCTTAGCCTTATTTTAATATTTGAAAACTGAAGGATTTTTTTGTACTACTTCAATGCTTACACTATTCATCTTTTTAATCTCAGAACTTTTCTACAAATAAAAATCAATAAATAAAGCTATACTAAAGTATTTTCTTAAAGCTTAGTCCAAGTCCTTTTCTAAAACTCCTTAGGCTATAATGAAGTTGTTCAAATGCTTTTTGTCCTTTGCAAAATTACAGAAAAACATTGATATCCTAGAGAAAAAAAAAAAAAAAAACAAAGCAGGCTCTTGAGTTCTACTGAATTAAATGTACTACAACTATTCCACAGTTTTCCTTGATATCAGTTCTAGCCAATCATCATCTAATTTACACCTCACAAAAACAATGAATCCACCTTAATAAAGAGATAGACATCATTTAAATCACCATATTCAATATTGGAACAGAATTTCAACTAATTCTTGGCTGATTAACATCAGCTTGGGGGCTGAGGCTGTAGTTCAGTGGTAGAGAGCTTGCCTAGCATGCGTGGTTCGATCCTCAGCACCACATATAAATAATAAATGAATAAAATAAAGATCCATCAACAAATAAAAAAAATTAAAAAAAAAAAAACACATCAGCTTGAATTTCAAGAGTACAGGGGCTACAGGAACAGCAACCTAAGAATATGTTAGAAAGTTAATAGAAAAAAAAGATGGTTTAGAATGAAATTATTTTCTTAGTAATCCACAAGAAGGGTATTAGACAAGAACAGTGGTTTTCAAACTGAGCTCTGTAAACTTTGGAATTTTAAGAACACAATGATCCAGCAGCCCAGACCCCAATAACCAAATATCTCTCATCTCTCTTACATATTGAACTTTTCCATAGACTCTATTTGGATAAAGACTCCATAGCTAAAAACCTGAAACTAAGCTTTAAATTTCAAAAATTCCATGAATGAAGACTTCATTTCCTTCAAAGAATCTTTTAAATATTACTAGAAAGGTGAGCAAGGTCAGCTTATTTTCCTAATAAAATGTTCTCAAGAAATCCTTCAGTCTGTTGTTCAGAGAGGCCTCAACTAGTTTTGCTTTGGCATAGAATCTTTTTTTTTTTTTGCCTAACCAGATCCTTTTATAAACACTGGCTACCAGTGAAAAAGGATGAAGCAAACACCAGTGCTAGAAAAACAATACAATATACACAATCTAATGGTGGATCAACAGTCCCATATTTATATAAAAAGGTCAGCAGATGTATAAAAAGCACATCTGCCAAAGAATAAAATGCATGTGACTATCTTCACATTACTTCTGTATCACAAATATTGTCCTAGTTTTATACACAGAAAATCAAGGTCTAAACAAATTCTATTTAAAAATCAGGTCTATAAAAATACTTGAAAGGTTGAGCATCCCTAATTCAAAAACTCAAAAGCTTTCTGAGCACCCTTAGGTTCAACATGTACTTAAAAACTTTTAGACTTCAGATTTTGGATAAGGCATGTTCACTTGTAGTCTATACAGAATTCCAAAATTTCAAAAACTCTGAAATCTGAAATATTTCTGGTCTCAAGAATTTCAGATAAGGGATAGTCGATTTGTAAATTACCTCATCTATTTTTTCCAATACTTCTCACCTAAAGATACTACAAATACTGAAGCATAATATAAGTAGTCTAGAATAAAACTTATATGAAGCATAGCTAAAAATGAACTCAATAGAGAGCTGCAAGGCCTTGGAATATGGAAAGTGTTCCTTTATTTTTAAGTATCCTATCTGTCTGATTTTGGAATCAAATTTCTCCAGGGCAATCTCTCAACAGATAATACCTCCATGTTCAGCAAATTTGGGGTTCGAAAGAATCATCTTGCAAAACTTGAGGCAATTTTTGTACTGCTTCTGTTCATAACATTTCTGCAAAGAAAATATGAACAAAAATTATTTTATAAAATGTGTAATGAAGCACATTTTCACTGAATCATACAAATTCTAAATTCAAGATTCAAAATGAGGTCTAAACCAAGATTTGTAATCAATTTATATCACTTAAAACATGAAGTGTACTGACTGTTGTTATCTACTCTTTACCAAACTGTTTCTAGAATCTGAGTATTTTCACTTTAATAGAAAAAGAAAAAAACATTTAGTAAACAGGAAATTTGTCAACCAACACTGCCACAGAATTTAACTGAAAATTCAAAAGCAAAACGTGATAACAGAAGAGTATTAGAACACTCCATTAAAAGTCTTTGCTACTTCAAGAATGAAACCAAGGTCCAAACACACATTAAAAACTGCCATTTATTGAGTCGCTACTATGTGTCTGTACAAAAGTTGGCATATCCTAATGTTTTGTTTTGTTTTGTTTTGTTTATTGTACCAGGGATTGAACCCAGGGACACTTAACCACTGAGCTATGTCTCCAGCCCTTTTTATATTTTATTTTTAGACAGGGTCTCATAAGCTGCTTAGGGCCTTGCTAAGTTGCTCAGGGCGTCGCTAAATTGCTAAGGCTGGCTTTGAACGCGCGATCTTCATGCCTTAGCCTCCTGAGCCATTGGATTAAAAGCATGCATCACCACACCCAACTTTGTTTGTTTTAAGTCATACATAAAAATTATACATACTAATGGGATATCATCAAATGTTTCAATACTACATACACTGCAAATGCTTAAATTGGGTTAAACATTTACCTCTCAAATATTTATAATTTCCTTATAGATGAAAATCCTTTCTTCTAGCTTTTTGAAATACACAGTATATTAGTTATTTACAGTTAACCTACTCTACAACAGCACACCAGAATTTCCTGTTCTTCTCTAATTGTAACTTGGTACCCGCTGTTCAGCCATTCCTCATCCCCTGCCCCCGCCATTCTGACTGACCTACTGTTCTACTCAACTTGTATAAGATCAACTTTTTTAGTATTCACATGAGGGACATGTCTTTCTGTGCTTGGCTTATTTCTCCAGTTGGAACAATTATCTCCAGTTCCACCTGTGCTGCTGAAAATGTCAGGATTTTTTTTTTTCTTTTTTATGACTGAACAGTATTCTACTGTGAATATGTACCACATTTTCTTTATCCATT
Source organism: Geosciurus inauris (assembly GCA_004024805.1). Classification (NCBI taxonomy): domain Eukaryota; kingdom Metazoa; phylum Chordata; class Mammalia; order Rodentia; family Sciuridae; genus Geosciurus; species Geosciurus inauris. The sequence goes on from PVHX01021743.1 coordinate 14,800, forward strand.
CATTAGTTCATCGACACTTAGGTTGTTTCCACTAGCTGCTGTGAATACGGCTGCAATGAGCATGTAAGGGTAAATGTCTCTTTGACATACTGATTTCATTTCCTTTGGATATTTGGTGAGGAACCTCCATACTGTTTTCCACCATGGCTGTACTAATTTACATCCCCATGAACAATGTCCAAGGGTACTCCTCTCCACATCCTCGCCAGCACTTGAGTCTTTTTGCTATCTTAGTTCTTATAACAATTACTTAAGGTAAGTATCATTACTTCCACTTTGCAAATGTAGAAACTGAAACTCAAGAATGCAAAAAAACTTGTTTACAAGTAGTTCAGCTTAGCTGCAAACTCTGGTCTAGCTCCAAAGACCAACACTAGTCCAACACAAGCATAAGCAACATCTTTATTCCTAAATGCTACGAGTTCAGGCTAAGTGATCAATGCATAACTTAAGCAATCACTGACAAAGAGAACATCTCATCTCTTCCACTCTCCCTCACTTATGCTACTTAGGAAGACTGGATGTTCTATCACTTGGGATGATAAGCTTAACCCCACTGTAGGGCTTCCTTATGCTGTGTTCCTTCCACCTGAAATGTTCTTCCTGGGATGTTCCATGGCTGATTTCTCATTACCCAAGTCTCACACATCTACATGACTACGCTAGCTAATACTGCCACCCTCTTATCCTTCTCCCACTACATATATTCTCATCATATTACTCTTCTATACAGTGCTATCATTCTCTAAAATTTTTGTTTATTCATTGCCTATTTATTATCTATCTTTCCCATCATCGCATAAGTTCTAAGAAAGAAGTGGTCTGGTCTAGCACAAAAACATTTGTCATAGCAACTTCATGACCTAGACAAATTGAAATGCTCGATAAATACAATCTCCTAAATCAAAGCAAAAATGGCCCCAGTGACAGATGAGGACATGGTTAAATCATTACAGCAGTGGTTCAATGTAGGGTGAATTTAAAAAGTCATTATAGAGAAGAATGTTTAAATTGAGCTTGATTGCCTCTGAGGAAGGGAACTAAATGGCTGGAAAACAATGACAATAAAGAAACCTAAATTTTCAACAATGTGCATAATTACTTATTCTAAAAACACTTTAGAAAAACAATCTGGGTTGGACTTGGAGTTCACCTGACAAATGACAAGGGGTGGGGGGCATGGGTGGAACTACTAAGGAAGAAGGAAAGAAAATTATAAATTTTTTTTGACTTACCAAGTGTTAAATAATGCTTCTACTGGAAATATTTACTGTGCATCAGGCACAGTTCCTTATTAATCTTTAAGTCCCATGAAAGCCTATGAGATACATGATATCTCCATTTTAGATGGAGAATCTGAGATAGTTATTGAGTTTACCAAGCTAGTGTCAGAATCACAATTCTCATATAGGTAGTTTGGCTCTAGAGTCCAAGTGCTCCAGTGAAGAAGTCTAATTTCAATATACTGTATACTTAATAGAAAAAAAAGACAGATTCTAGGTTCAACTTTACTATTAACCTGACTCAGAACCATAGATAATTGGTCATTCACCATTCCTGAGTTTGATTTGTCATATCCATGAGAGAGCATGGAACAGCTCCAAAATTAATACAATGTAATGCTGACAGCCAGTCTGGGGAATAAGACAGATACAAGACAAAGAGAATATGTAATAAGCCATGTGGGTAATTTGCACGGATGTGTTTAAGTACAGTGATAATTAATAGAAAAAAATTACTAGTGGTGGCAAAGCACTTTGGTACACTAACCAAACTTAAAAATAATTTTATAGAAACTTCTGTTTGCCATGGAATCTGTTGTAACAAAATTTTACCCACATTTATTGCAACTGAGATAAAATCATTAACTTTTCAGCACCCTCCCAAAATTCATACAACTTTATAAAAATATTTTATATGCCCAGTTAAGAAAATGTTTAGCATTTCTCAATTTACTAGGAATAAAGTTATTTCAGTAGCATAATTTTTTTGTAATCTAAGTGTAATAATTCATGTAAATGTTTTCTTCTGTATGCTACAGATACATGATTTGAACTAGAAAATACCAATACAGAGAGAAAAGTAGTATCATCTTTTAGAAACAATGTCAAATGGCCTTAAATCCAACTAACAAGTTATAAATGATCTCTTATTGTTTCAGATTTCCTGGCCAAAAAATTTTTTTAAACCTGAAAGGGGCAAAAAAAGTTCACTCCTCCAATTCCATACTACATAAAAGAGACAGGTATAAGAAAAACAAAAGTAAGAAATATAAGAAGCCCAACAAAGCAATCTTTAATCATAGGTATTTTTATGGTTTTACACTTAGCTGATAGTTTGCTCAACACTAAGCACCACACAAAATTAAGATTTAAAATTATATCATTCCTTGGGGCTGGGATTGTAGCTCAGTGGTAGAGCACTTGCCTTGCATGCGTGAGGCCCTGGGTTCAATCCTTAGCACTGCATACAAAACAAAATAAAGACATTGTGTCCATCTACAACTAAAAACATATTTTTTAAAAATTATATCATTCCTAACATTCTAAAGGCTAAATATTAAGTTTTTATTGGCTTTGAATATCTACAAATTTTTATAATTGATAACACGTGAAACTATTCTATAATTAGTATTTTATTTATAGTCAAGTCAAGCAACAGCTAACCACTATTTAGCCAACACAAGCTTTCAATACATATTCACCTTTAAACCCTTATTCTGCAAATATACAACTTGATTTCAGATAAAAAGACAAAACTAGCCGGGCGCGGTGGCGCAAGCCTGTAATCCCAGCACTTAGGGAGGCTGAGACCGGAGAATCGCGAGGCGAGGCGTTAAGCAACTCAGTGAGACCCTGTCTCTACGTAAAAACACAAATAGGGCTGGGGATGTGGCTCAGTGGTCGAGTACCCGAGTTCAAACTCCAGTAACCAAAAAAAAAAAAAAAAAAAAGGACAAAACTACTAAAGAAAGCTATCTATTAACAACATAGTTTCGGGTACTGGGTCCCCAGTGTGTACTGAGAAAAGAAACCGCATGTCATGTCTCCTCTCCTCCCCGTAAGGTCGGAACCTGCAAAAACAGTGAAGGGCCCAGGGACGCGGGCACACAGCCCGTGGAAAACCCCCTCTTGGCTTAGCAGCGGTCTCATTACCTGGGCATCATTCAAGTTTCTGCTCAGAAACAAAAATAAATGCACTCAAGTGCAAAACCAATTGGTATACGCTGCTTTAGTCACTTAGGCGAGTTAAAAGCAAAGAGCCGTTCCAGTTTGTGACAACTTAGAAGTGCAGTTCAAGTTACCTATTCCCTTCTCAACAAGGGTAAATACAGCACAGTACAAACAAGCAAACACTCTCCCAAAGGGAGACCTGCTTAATTTTCCCATAACCTGAATAAATCAGGGGCCCCACCCCACCAGCTGACGGCTTCCGCTTTGACAGGTATTGGGGTGCTATGTCATCGAGTAAACACTAAGCACCATGGAACAACCCCGGGGGAAGACCAGGGAAACAAACTGGGGAAGATCCAGGCGCCGCAGAGGGCACGGGAGCCACCGCGGTCCCCGGGCGGCAGGAAGTTTCTGGAAATCTCGAGTCACGGGCGAGGCGAGGCGAGCCGCACCGCTGCAGAGGGCGGGCTGGAGTGCGGAGCGGCCCAGGCGGCCTCATCTGCCGCCAAGCGGGGAAGTCGGGGCTCCAAAGGGCTCTGGGGTAAACAAAGAGCGCAGCAGAGACCGAGCCCGCCCCCCGCCAGAGCCCTGAGACCCTCTGGCCGCTCACCAAAATGCGTTTGAAGAGGTTGCTCTCTTTGGGCGGCAGCTGCACGTTCGGCATTGCTGCCGGCGGTGAGGCTGGCTGTCCGGAGTCTCTTTTTCCCAGGAGTAGTCACTAGGACGAGTTGCTGCTCAGAGTAGGGCTGCAAGCGACGGGTTACTGCATTAGCCTAGACTTGGGGCGGGGCAGCCAGGGCAAGGCTGCTCGACAAACTGGCAATGGAACGGATCTATGCAGGACAAGCTTCTGCTAACTCTGGCCACAGTTTCTGGTGAGCGCTCCCGCGCGCTCCAAGATGGCAGCCAGGGCCCGCCCCCTGGAGCCGGAGTTGGTGCTGAGCGCACGCGTAGAGCTCAGCATCCTGGACCGCTCAGGGAGGCGGAGGCGGGGGAGGGGGCGGGGCGAGCAGGGGACTGGGGCAATTGATTGGCCAGCGGCTGCTGTCACCAGAACCTGAGCGCCTTGGACGTAGCAGGCACCATAAACCTTAAGACACTGGCTTGAATTGTGCTTCTAGCCCAAGATAATGTAGGCTATCCTGAGTCAGATATTTTTGCATTTCTTCTCTCTCGGCAACTTAAACCTTGCTCTACACATAATAGAACCTGGATGTAGGACAAATGTGTTTTCCTTCCCTTTCCCGCCGGATTTAGACTCTTAAGAGGGGCCTTCTCTTTTCAGTGAAGACCTAGAAAATGTGAAGACCTTTATTCACTGTGACTCTCCCTCTCCTCTAAATCAGCAAGCTCATGCTGATTCATCATTTATACTTTGCTGCCTCCCACCAATACCAACTTCTCTTTCCCATGATTGGGATCCCTAACCTCCCACCTCCACATCTTCCAGGTAAGCCCAGTAGCACAAAAGAAACCTATAATCCTAAATACTGGGAAGTAATTACAAATTACTCATATTTAATATTTTTCTCATCTTTTATACACTATGCATGCATACCTTGGTAGTTTATACTAGAGTGAGGATAAGGAGGGAGGTCAGATCATGAAAAAAATATCAGTTGTGCTGCTGATAATTGTGAGCCCAAAACTTTAGAGTATATAAAAGGTAATGTATGCACAATCAGAAAGCCTAGATTAACTAGTTGCTGTAATTTTATTCCTGACTTCCTGTTTAGTCTGGAGAAAATCTTATTTCCACTTTTCAACAGAAAATGGAGTTATAACATTATTATAATCTCCTTCACAAAGGGTTATGTGAATTTAATGCTTAGTCATTCAAAGTTTATGGTTTTTTAAAAAAAATGCTGTGTAAATATGAACTCACTGTTTCTCAGAAAGAAAGCTGAAGCCTCTTTGGGGACATCATGGACTTCCACCAAATGTTCCTTCCTGGTATTTCAGACGGGGTGTACCTCAATTAGAATTAGCATTAAATAATACCAGGAGTAGCTTCTATAAAGACTTTCACAGTTCCCAAAGCAATTTTTGCATACATGATATGGGCCAGTGCTTTTCTTTGCTAAGCCTCGAAGATCCAAGGAGAAAAAACATGGGGAAAGGATTTTCTTCACTCTATGCATGTAACATATCTTGCAGAATCCACTAGCAGTGTAAAATTAAGAAGTTTGGCTGGGCACGGTGGTACATGCCTGTAATCCCAGAACTTTGGGAGGCTGGGACAGGAGAATCGCAAGTTTAAAGCCAACCTCAGCAACAGCGAGGCACTAAGCAACTCAGTGAGACCCTGTCTCTAAATAAAACACAAAATAGGGCTGGGGATGTTTGCTCTGGGGAATAAGTCCACTCTGGAGTCATTACCCAATCACTTTCCATTAGGTCCTACCTTGTAAAGGTCCTAAAACCTTTCAACAACATTACATGAATGTTTGGGGGACAAACCATATCCAAACCATAGCATATCCCAAGTTCAATGGGAATCCAATGAAGATGTCAGCAGGAAAGTGATGTGACTGAATTTATTTTTTTAAAAAGTCACTCTGACTACCCAGGGAAAATAAATGAGAAAATGGAAAGTGGCAAAACTTTATTCCTTAAGATTTAGCTTCTTTGTCAACAGTATTTTCAAAGTATTTTCTGAAATATCACCAGTTCATTTGTTCAGTTTTTATCATCGAGCACCTACAATGTGACAAGCAGTCTTCTAAAGGTAAAAAATATCTGCCCTCATGGAGCATACATTTTAGGATTGGCCAGTTCCAAAGATTTTCTTAGACCACAGTATTTTTCACCTCTCAGTAGCATTTCACACAGTGGACCTCTCTCTTTCATGAATTTCTCTTCATTAGGTCACCAAAGCTCTGTAGTACCCTGGGATTCCTCCTTTCTCACTTCCTAGTTACCTTCTAAGTCCTGGATCAACTCTTTCTTCTCCTAAATATAGGTTGTCTAAACAATTCCCTCTTCAACAATGGAAGTAAAACATTTGTTGAATACCTGACCAGCACATACAGAATTAATAAATTCTTCTGTTCTCATAGCTTCCATTATTAACATCAAGTAGATGGTTTCAAATCTGTCTCCAGTTTCAGGTCCTCTTCTGATCACCTTCCCTTTATTCCCATTCTGTTAAATATCTTCAACTAGACATCTTATAAACATTCCCTACATGAACACTTAAAATTTATCATCTTCCCATCAAACTACTCCAAGTCCTGACTTCTGTTTTTATGAATGACATCACTCTTGTGCTTGGCTTCAAAATGTTGTAATCAACTTTGACTTTTCTTTCTTGTTCTCCACATTTGAGCTGCCAGGTTCTTTAGATTATAGATATGTTTCTCCCTTTCTATGTTAAAACTCCCATTTCATCTTAAAACTCATGGACTTATGATGGGGTTGAATTCCAATAAACCCATTGTAAGTTGAAAATACTGTAAGTCTAAAATGTATTAAATGCAGCTAACCTATCAAACATCATAGCTTAGTAATATGGTACTCTGTGAAATATCTGTTGTTTCTTGTGATCATGTAGCCTACTAAGAGCTGTAACTGCTTTTCACTACCCAACATCACAGGAGAGGATCTGATTGTACTGCATATCCCTAGCCTGGGAAAGATCAAAATTCAAAGTTCAGGGCTGGGATTGTGGCTCAGTGGCAGAGCAGTTGCCTAGCACATGTGAGGCACTGGGTTTTATCCTAAGCACCACATAAAAATAAGTAAATAAAATAAAGGCATGCTGTTCATCTATAACTACAATTTTGTTTTAATTCAAGTTCAGTTTCACTGAATGCTTATTACTTCCACACCCTAATAAAATCAGAAAAATCACAAGCCAAACCATCTTTAAGTCAGGGACCATATGTATTACAAAAGCATCATAACTGGTCCCTCCATTTCTAGGCTGTTTCTTTCTTCTCCATTTCATCTTGCACAATACTTCCAAATAAGTCTTACCTATGGAAAAGTCTAAATGAGTTACTGAGCATATCAGAACTGTAAATGACCCTCTCCATTGTCTGGAACTTGGTCTCTATTCTCAGATATTTCCTTTACTTTGGTTATACAATTATATTACATACCAGTGAACTTGTATATTTCTACTGATCCTATATTTTCTAATCTTCACATTTTTGCTCAACCTGGTAGGTTTATCAGAAATTGTTCTCTCACTACCCTAGACTTTTTATCTTTTCAAATCCTTCCTCTCACATGGTATGACTTTCACAAAGTCTTGCCAGTTCTTCACAGTGGATCTGATCTCTTCCTATTAATTTTCAAGGCACTTTGTCCTTTTGTATCTTTGTCTTACCCTGTTATTTTTGTCTCATAAATGGTAAGTTATTTGAAGATAGTGGTTCTCAATCTTGGCTTTACTTTTTGTATTATCTAGAGAGTGTCAAAAATTACTCATGCCTGAGCTCAATCTCCATAAATTTTGACTCAACAGGAGTGAGGTGAAGACTTGGTATTTAAAAAGCTTCCCAGATGATTATATGTGCAGAATTGAGAATTGTTGTTTGAAGGCAATTTTATACTAATCCAGGCTTAAACATGCCACCCTTCTCCTTTAGTTTGAATTTATTTTAGGCTCAAAACAAAACAAAAAAGGAAAAACCCTTAGCACCAGCATTCAATTTGGAATCCAGTGCAAAAGGCTACCCATTCATTGCTGATGAGACCACAAATAGTGAATGTGGTCTAGAAATGAAATCCCTGAAGGTCTCTGGGTCAGCACAGAAACAATAGTTATATTCAGAATACAACAGTTGTATTCAGAATGATGAATACCACTTTGTATCTCAAAACCATCATCCCATTTGCATCCCCTTTTCATCTCACCTGTGGGACTCTTGTTTATTTGTTTGGCTCTGTGCTTTCCCTCCAACCTTATCCTTCCATTGCTGTTCTCTATATCCCATCTTTCCACTCTGCTTTCTTCTCAACTCCTTCACTGAGCACTCTATACCTCCTTGCCTTATTAATAACCACCCTCAGCAGGGACATTACTTCTCATTCAGCATTGCCCCTCCCTATATATTATATAAATGGGTGGAGGTAGGGTGGCCTGCATCAGCAATCTTTTCCCTCCCACTCCCTCTTCCAAATCACAATACTTCACCCTCATTTACAGAAAAGGTAATATCTTTTGGGTCTACGGCTCTAGCAAACATTTCTCCTTTTCATCTAGGTAACTATCATCATTCATTCATTTGCCAAGTGACACTAGTCCTCCTTTCCACTTCAACCCCCAGCTTACTGCTATGACTTTGGTATCTATATGGATGATTCAAACCCCTAGCCTTCCAGTTCCTTCTAACCTATTTTAGCCAATCCACCTCATCACCACATCTTGAATAAATTCCAACAGTCTACTGTTCTATTTTTCTAATTATTTTTTAAACAAGAAGAGTTTTGTCAGTATCCTTTTAACTTCAAGGTAACTTGTTAGAGCCAGCATAACATACCTGGTTTTGGTCTCCATTTGAACGCTTAGCAGCCTGTCAGGGTAGTATTGAGGGCAGTCTTTTTACCATTGCATTGAGTGTCCAGCATCCTGCCTCCTGTATGAAGCCAAGAGCTTGTATTCTTATAGAGTTGTTCTTATACACATAACTTCTGATGTCAGTGACTCAAACCAGACTCTGTCTGTAGGACAGTCCACATCCCAACAACAGTCTCCTATTTTTTGTTTCAACAAACATTTTCTGATTCCTTAATAAAGGCCATTCCCTCTCCAGGATGCAAACAGTGGTCTGAGCTAGCTCACTCTCTCCCATATTCTCAGTAGACCTATTCTTCTATTGCATCTAACTTGCCAGTTTCTGGACACACTACTTTCTCCTTATCTTTTTACTCATTCTCCCCATATTTTTTATATTTTATTTTATTTTTCATTTTTCATTTGTTCTTTTTAAACATACATGACAGTAGAATGTATTTTGACATATTATACATACATGGAGTATTACTTCCCATTCTTGTGGTTGTACATGATGTGGACTTTCACTGGTCATGAATTCACAGATGAACATAAGAAAGTTATGTCTGATTCATTCTACTGTTTTTCCTATCCCCATCCTCCCTCCCTTCCCTTCATTCCCCTTTATCTAATCCAGTGAATTTATATTCTTCCCTCCCCCACCCCTTATTGTGAGTTAGCCTCGGCATATCAGAGAGAATATTTGGCCTTTGGTTTTTTGGGGATTGGCTTATTTCACGTAGCATGATAGTCTCCAGTTCCATCCATTTACTGGAAAATGCTGTAATTTCATTCTTCTTTATGGCTGAATAATATTCCACTGTGTATATATATCACATTTATCTATTCATCTGTTGAAGGGCACCTAGGTTGGTTCCATAGCTTAACTATTGTGAATTGAGCTGCTATAATCATTGATATCTTCCCACATTTTTGAAATTCCCATCTACACTCATTATTTTTCTTCTTCCTATCTCAGAAGATGCAATGGCCTCCAGCCTATGCAGAGTTAATTCCTTCATCTGTGCTTGGCAGAGACTGCATCTTTGCCTTCTTCGTGAACTACCGCCCATGTCCCATACCAGTAATGGAAACGAGGTTCTCTCCAGTGGAATGGGCTGGCTGAGCAATAAAAACTAAGAGAAATAAAACGGCGAAATAACCACAGTACATAGAAAGTAGTTTCAAAAGCGGGGGCAAGACAGGCAAGCTGACCAGACCAGCCTAGCTTCTAACACACAGGAGCCCGCGTCTGCTTTATTTATGTCGGAAAACTTAAAAAGCCTTCTGTAGAATATTCTTCACCAAAATAGGATAAAGGTGGGGGCAGGTACGCTGCTCAGTTTCTAACAGGTTACACCCATTTCCGGTACTGCGATGAGGACCCTCCTAGCACAGCAGAAGAGAAAGGAACATGCATTGGCTGGTCTTTCACTGTAGGAGTGCTACAGGAAGTTCACAATGCCAGCCCTTTCTCCACCCTGCTGTCATGTTGAGAGAAGATCCTCATGCATTCCACAGATGGCTTCCTGCAGTGAACTTTTTTTTTTTTTTTTTTAATTTTTTTTTTTTAGTCGTAGGTGACAGAATATCTTTATTTTATTTTTATGTGGTGCTGAGGATCGAACCCAGTGCCTTATGCGTGCTAGGCGAGCACGCTACCACTGCGCCATAATCCCAGCCCCTGCAGTGAACTTTGTATTTTTCTCACTCTTAACTTCTCTTCTGAATTACTGTGATCAATTAATTATAAGTGTTATTGAGACTCACTTACCAGGCACTGTACAATATGGCATTTCTTACTTAATCCTCATGAAAACCCTACTAAGTAAAATACTACTCTTCCTCTTCCACAAATAAGAACACTGAAGATTTTTTGGTTGTGGTTTTTGGGGAGTTGTTTCTTTTTGTTTGGTTTGGTACTAGGGAAGGAGCACTTTACCACTGAGCCGCAACCCTAACCCTTTTTATTTTTTGAAACAGAGTCTAAGTTGCTTAGGACCTTGCTAAATTGCTGAGTCTGAACTTGAACTCACCGTCCTCCTACCTGAGCCCAAGTTGCTGGGATTACAGGTATGCACCACCACACATCAGCAAGAACACTAAAACTTTTAAAAAAGTAAATTTGCCAGGTGAAGTGACACATACCTGTAATTCCAGTGACTCAGGATGCTGAGATAAAAGGATACCATGTTCAAGGCCAGCCTGGGCAATAGAATAAGATCTTGTCTCAAAATAAAAAATAAGAAGGCTGCAATGGTAGAACACCCTAGGTTCAACCTCCAGTAGATTTGCCCAAATTGCAAAACTAATAAGTGACATTTCACCAAAGTTGAACTGTAGTTGTTTTTACTTCCTCAACAATAGATAGGTAATTTATCTTTTATAAAAGGTATTCAGATGGCTGGGGATGTAGCTCAGTAGTAGAGTGGTTACTGAGCATGAACCACCTCCAGCAAAGCAAAAAAATAGATATTCAGAATTTGGGTGTTGATCCCAGAACTTCACACATTCTAGGTAAGCACTCTGCCATAAAAATACATCTCCAGTCCTTGTGAAAGACTGAAATGGGCAAAAGATTATAGAATATTTTGTTAAATGAAGTGTCTTTGCGTTTGAGCTGTCTTACAACATATGAAAGTTGTACAAAACTGATAATAAGACAAATTAATTCTTATCAGCATTAATGCAATTTTGCATACAATGAAGGGGCAAGTTGTTATTTCCCCTTCATATTGTGTACACTCATGAATTTTCCAGCTTTTTTTTTTTTTTTGGTAGTAGGAAGTGGGAATTGAACCCAGCCTTATGAATGCTAGGCAAGAACTCTACCATACCCAACCCTTTTTATTTTTATGTTGAGACACGGTCTCACTAAGTTGCCCAGACTGGGCTTGAACTTGGAATTCTCCTGTGACAGCTTTCCAAGTAACTGGAATTACTAGCATGCACATCATGCCAGTAGTTTCATTTTTTAAGCAAATTCATTTCAGCATTCCTTGTGGTATATTTGTATGTCTTTTCTTGAGATTAAATAGCTTCACCTCAGTCTTGGTCAGATTTGCTTACCAAATGTTCAGGTTGGGTCAAATTTAAAACCTTTAATTTTCAAAGATTTTGAATTCTGAATCACAAATGAGGTTTTTCAGAGTTTTTGGGATTTTGAAAATTGAAGATAATTGCTATATTACCAATATTTTTTAAAACTGTAAGATTGAAATGGAATTTGGAAATCCTGGAAATCATTCAAAAAACAAGCTTTGAATTTTATTACCTTTCCACTTTGGCAAAGTTTTCATTTTTCCTTTTAAAAATGACAAAGCAAGGGGCTGAGCGTGGTGGCACACACCTGTAATCCCAGCACTTTGGGAGGCTGAGACAGGAGAACTGTGAGTTCAAAGCCAGCCTAAGCAATGGCGAGGCACTAAGCATTTAGTGAGACCCTGTCTCTACATAAAACACAAAGTAGGACTGGAGATGTGGCTTAGCGGTCGAGTACCCCTGAGGTCAATCCCTGGTACCAAAAAACCCAAAACAAAACAAAACAAAAATTGCAAAGCAAGGGCAACCAATTGTTGATACAGGGAAGTTTCTCTTTATAAATGTTCAGCTAATAAAATGAAGAAAGAACGATAAAACATCATCCTTTAGTAACCCTTAGTGAAATAATGGATCTAGGTAATTAAGAGTTTAAAATATTTAAAAAGACAACTGGATATTTTCTATTTTCTAATGGGAGTATATAACCCACTTATGAAGCAGTTTTGCAAACATAAAAAACTGAATCAAGGGGCTGAGGTTGTGGCTCAGTGGTAGAGCACTTGCCTCGCATGTGGGAGGCACTGGGTTCGATCCTCAGCACCACATATAAACAAATGAATAAATAAAGGTCAATCAACAACTAAAAAAAAAATTAAAAAAAAAAAAAAACTGAATCAAGATTCTAGATCAGGAAATACCAGGGAACACAAGTCTAGAAACATCTTGACTCTGTGAAACTGCTCAGAGCAAAGGATTTTATTTCACGAACAAATACAATGTAAGGGGGAAAAGGAGCAAGGAAAACCCAAAGATTGAAATACACAGTAAATATAACAATCAATTGCAATGTATATATAGATCTTATTTGAACCCTTTGAATCCTGATGCAACAAAATGTCAGTAAAAAGGACAAAAAAGAAAAAAATCTAATACAATTAGGTAAGTTTAAACACCAGTTGGATATTTGATAATATTAAGAATTTTTTTTAATTTTTAAGGGTATTTATATTTTTAAAGTGTTTTATCTTCTGGAGATACATACTAAAATATCTGCAGATAAAAATATTTGATATTTTGTATCTGCTTCAAAATAATCCAGTGGAGATGGGGAGAAAGAGGGAAGGTGAAACAATGAATTGACAATAGTTGAGGCTGGTTTATCATTGTTTTGGGGTTCATTATACTGTTCTGTTTTTAAATATGTTTGCAAGTTTTCATAATAAGGGAAAAAGAAAAAAGACATATCTAAATACGCACACAAGCCAGGAGTGGTGGCACATGCCTATAATTGCAGCAGCGTGGGAGGCTGTGGCAGGAGGATTGCAAGTTCAAGGCCAGCCTCAGCAACTTGGCAAGGCCTTGAGCAACTTAGTGAGGCCCTGCTTCAAAATAAAAAATCAAAAGGGCTGGGGATGTGACTCAGTGCTTAAGCACCCCTAGTTTAAATCCCCAGCGCATACACACACACACACACACACACACACACACACACACACACAATATATATATCTATAAATGACATTATTTCTCAATGTAGACCACTTAGGATCTAAATTGGAAAATACTTCAATGTTTTCAAGGGTATTTGAAACTAGAATCAAATGAAAAAAATAAAATTTATTGAAATGAATTTTTGAAAATGTACAACTCAAAACTGAAGTAAATGATCTAAGAAAAGTGTTTAGCATATTTAAAATGACAGATGGAGTTAAAATTACCAAGAAGTTATAGGAGAGAGCTTGTTAAAGCTCACTTTAATAGAAGCTAATTTTAGTTTAGATGGAAAGGTAGTTCTCAGGATCAGTTAATCTTTGATCTGTCTTGTCTTGTCTTCCTTTTTTTTTTTTCTTTTTTGAAGAATAAAAGGAAGAGGACTGGGGTTGGGGTTATAGCTTAGTGGTGGAACATTTGCCTTGCATTTGTGAGGCTGTAGATTCCATCCTCAGCACCACATAAAAATAAATAAATAAAGGACATGTGTCCATCTACAACAAAAACTTTTTAAACAAAGATAAAAGGAACTTTATAGGGCTTCAATTATTCCAGAGAGATCTAGTTTCAACAATGCCAGTAGGTGGCGCGGTTGGCGGTTGTTAGCATTCATTTTTCAAGCTAAGAAAAAATTTGAGAACCAGTATGAACATAGGAAAATAAGAAGCCGGGCGCGGTGGCTCACGCTTGTAATCCCAGCACTTAGGGAGGCTGAGACAGGAGGATCGCGAGTTCAAAGCCAGCCTCAGCAATGGCGAGGCACTAAGCAACTCAGTGAGACCCTGTCTCTACATAAAACACAAAATAGGGCTGGGGATGTGGCTCAGTGGATAAGTGCCCCTGAGTTCAGTCCCTGGTGCCAA